>JAZKJV010000809.1:195303-404858 GCA_037367405.1 Ottelia alismoides
TTCTCCTTAATTTCTATTTAAAACAAAAGACGCTTTTCTAATCCAAACAATGACAATTAGAGACTAAAAATCATCCAAATATCTATTAGAAGTAAGAGGCGGTTACATGGTACATGATAACAACCACATCCCTCCCCCAACACATATCAAACAAACAATCCCCAGAAACAGGATAATGACCACAACACATGTCCGTGTTCACCATTTGAATATTAAATACTGTTTTTAAATAAGTTGAGCGCATAAAATCGTCCAATGTATGCAAGAATAAGATGTTTTTTGAAAACAACCCCCCCCTAAACCCCCCAAAATACCCGGATAAGAATCACAATGTCTTTCACATAGGAATGGCATAACATTTAAAAACGCCATTCCTTTACAATCATAATACCCCAATCAATGCAAGTCTGCAAGAGATCTTGTTCACATGTACGCAGCAAAAAATCTGTTTCGTCCCCCTTGAAAGACTCCCAGAAAGTGTTCGATAAATCCCGAAATAAGTTGTATTCCAAAAAAAGACGCACATTATAGATCCAAAAAGTCATGCCACAAGGCACAAGGACAGTGAATCCACGAGCAACGATGGGGGAATGCAAGAGATTGAGCACAATAGGATAGAAGAGCCCAAAAAAGAGGAAGAAAAAAGTTGGCGTTAGAGGTACAACTGCATGTGTAGATGTGTGAGTTGGGATGGTTGTCTGTGTTCAGTGTTCACCTGTATGTGGTTCAATTGATGGGATTTCATTTCTTTGAGAGAACGTAACTATGTGGGCACGAAATATCATTGTTAAGGATTTTGATAATCAATGCAGCCGTCTGTTTTAACAGGATGATGTTTAGGCTTTCTATTTTGGTTTTGGTTTTCTTCCTCCCCAACTAATGGTATTGATGTGTGCTCATTTCTAACATTTGCTCTTCCCAAATTAAGAACATTGTATTCCATTCAAATTAACATCAAGCGATGATCCTAGGTGACAGCCGTGTACAACTCTCGATTTCATTCCCTTTTCCCTTTTTTTTCTCCAACCAAAAGAATCCAACAACTATAATGTAAAACCAAGTTCTCCTGGCAATCATTCTTCCTGGCAGCTCTCACTGCAACCATACTTGCAATTGGCCAAATGTGCAGCACTCAAGCCACCTGTGCACCACTCAACACCCCCCCCCCACACACACACATCAGCCATCTGTGCACCACTCAAGCCCAGGTGTCACTTACCATAAACGTTGGGTGTGCCATAATACCGCTCAAACGTCATCTAAGCACTAATTATGGTATGAGCATTGCTCACACCTGCACGCACCAAAACCATTAGCAGCATCCTTGGTCACCTAAGCATTGCCCAGAGCAACACTCATTCCCGTCACATGCATCTCAGATCTGGTGAAGATCTGAGATGCTCCAACAATAGCATTGAAGAGCTCAACAGGGTTCTAGGGTTCCGATTAATCCCGACCAACTTTCTGGTGAAGTAGAAAATTAATTAGACCTTCCTACTCCCACTTATTTGAACTCACTTCAATCTACTTCCGTGCAGTGTTTCAAATTTCGCGAAATTTAGCTGAAATTTTGGATTCGACACTTCACCGAAATGAAATCTTGATATGGACCCTTCCTTCACAAATATAGATCGATTTTGGCTGACATTGGCGAAATTTTGATGAAATTTCTAAATTGTTTCGTTTTTTTGCCATCTCAGAACGAAATCGAAATCGAGATTTATTATCTCTGATATTACACTTCGGCATTCTAGTTTTCTAACATGGTATCAGATCGGGTTCAATTCTCAAAGGTTTATTTTATATTTTATTTGAGGTTCGATTTTGGTGATTTGTTCTTGAAAATCATTCTTATTTCATGATTTGTTTGAGAAGAGTTTTAGGGTTTCAGAAACCCTAATTTTTATTTTCGAAGCGGTTTCAATTCTAATTCCGTTTGTACGAGATTTGTTCAATATTCCGAATATCAAAGCCGCCAACACCAGTCTGATCGGCAATATTCGAGATTAGCTCGGGTTTTGTGAACCTTAGATTCTCCAGGTGCATATGATTTAGTGCTCCTAGTGCACAAAATGTTCTTCACAAATCTCCGTGTACACGAAATGCTTGAGAAATCAGGGGTTTCATCAAACCCCTATAACTGCTGGATCAAGGGTGGCATCTTCAGAACATCTTGAAGACTCACAGCTGAGATCCAATCGAGGAAGAAAGAAGAAAAGAAGAAGCTATATCTCTGGGCGCCACGTCCAGCCTCTCCGTACGGTGGAACCACCAATGTAGCACACCTCCTCTCCAGGCGATGACAACCGACCAAGAAACCTCATTGAGGTGGCGTCAAAGGGTGGGTTCCCCTTGTGGAACGCTAAAATAGGGCTTCTCCACGTACATGCCCAAGTGGGCCACAAGTATTAAAAAAGGAGGTTATGCATATCATTGGCCCAAGTTGGGCCATGAGTTTAAAAAAAGGATGTGATTTTTTGGGGCCAAGGTGGACCGAGAGTTCTGAGAAAAGGAAAAAGGTGCGTACAAAAAAACGTACACTTAAAAATATAATAAGTCAGCTAAAAAGGAGAATTGCCGAGGAAAATGATTTCGAAAAAAAATGTGAGAAGAAAAGCTGAAAAAAATTACGAGACAAATAGCCGAAAAGAAAAAAAGAGAGAGAAACGACAATAAAATAATTTTTGATAGAAGTTTTTGTTTCTCCCCACATTTTCTTGTCTTCTCCCAACTTGATCGATGTCTTCAATTCCGACCAATATGGGAGAAAAGAGGAGAATTATGTAGAGTTATACAGGTCAGATCGGATTTCAGATTCCAAGCCAACAAGCTGTTAGACTCTACAGTTCAGATACAGACTCGATGTTCAGATTGGTTCCGAGTCTTCAGTTTGATGCGCATATGTATGCGATCAATAGTTGTGCATTCCTCGTCTTTTGTTTTTGGTCTCAAAGTTTTCATGTAATCCATAGGGACTCAAAAGAAGAGATCGCATTCTCTATGTCGTTGTGGGCTAAAGTTTTCATGTGATTTCATAGGGACTCCAGGATAGAGATCCCATTCTCTAAGCCAGTATGAAAGAGATACAGTTCTCCGACGAGGAGACTTTCATATTCCATTCTCCAGTGATTGTGGACTCCGACGAGGATGTTACCGCGGTTTTTTCAGTTCAGTCCTTCAGAGATGGAGCAGTTGTCTACATGATTCACAGTCTTCTATATGTAGCGTGCCAGAGTACTCCGACGAGGAGACTAATTGCAGTTTTAGAGACTCTGACAGGTGCAGTACAGAGTACACGTTCTCTAACGAAGTGACTCAATTCATCTCACACTCCAGCCCGTTTGTTCCTCCTCACTTGCACGTGATTTCTTTCTATTTGTCCAAGTTGAGCATTGCATGCTCCATCTTAAGGGAGAGTGTCCGAGTATATGTATCACTCTTGTGTAGAAGGGCAATTGGATCCCTCCAGGATCCAATTACCACATCCAGTGGTTTAATCCCACATCTACTATATGTGGGACTTGGAGGGTGGGGCTATATAAGAAACCCTAGACCCATTATATCAGATCAAAGAAAGTTCAATGAACATATCAGCCCTTTGAGGCGTTCTCCCGTGATTTCATCCCGCTCCTTAGGGAGTAGGGTTCCACGTAAAAATCCTGGTGTTCTTTATCATTTTTATTCTTTATCTCTGTTATTACGGTTCTTCATTCTCGTTTTCTAACAATGGGGGTGGCTGAGCCAAGTGGATCAGTCCACTTGACCCATTGCTCTTGTACCACCACCCTCGTCAGAGCTTCGTCACATGAGCAAATTTCGGCCACTGATCGGAAGTTCAAGAGCACCATTTCGAAGAGCACGAAGCGAGAATCATCGTGGGCATACTTGTGTTCTATGAAAGGCCGTGGAACACTCGTTTCGAGCAAAGGAAAGTTGTGGGAGAACATTCCCATGGTACGGATTTCACCCTCTTGCTGTCGAATCCATGCGATTTTCGCACCATGAGTTATGGATGTATTTAGAACCTGTAGGCGGCGGCGGTTTTACGTTTGGACGAGTTTCATCGAAAATCATGTTTTACTGCATTACCTTCTCGTGATTTCCCATTTAATGGCTAAGTGCATGTGGAAAATGAGTACTATCAAGCAATATAGACCTAATGTCGATAGTATCGGTTGATATCAATCGATATCGAGGAGAAGTTACCCTAAAAACCTTCCATTTCGAATGATACAGGTCAATACACTAATATCTCGTCGCTATCTCGAGAGATGTCGATTGATATCCTGAAAATGATATATATATATATATATCTGTGTGTGTGTGTGCTAATATCGAAACCCTCTCCCCACTGATACCTAATATATCAACGATATATCCTCCATGTATTGCGATATTACGTACTATATGTGCTCTGTAACAACTTCGATTCTATTACAATCCCTTCGTCTTCCATAAATGATGTCACATCACATGTCCAATCAACAACCCCTGAGCTCCAATGCATGCTAATGTAGCTTTGCCTATGCTCCGTCAAGCACAACTGAATGCATAATATTGATTCTTGAGCCAAAAGGAACGTGCAACCTCCGAGCAACCAACGTGGCACCCATCCTTAGTCATATGAGGCTTGTTTTGTGGCCTTCCGACCACCCACGTAAGTGCATCATTGAGGAGGCATGCCCATACTTGTACTCAACAAATAACAGAATAAAAAAGAATGGACTCAAAGCTGAACCTTGATACAGATCGATGCTGACGGTGACACAATGTCACCGGCGAACAACATACACCAAGGTATCTCATCTTGATTATATGACAAGTCAACTCATCCATAATCAAATAAAAAGGAATGGCTCAAAGTTGAATCTTGATGTAGATCGATGCTGACATCAAAATAGTCAATCTTCCCATATTAGATCCTTACCCAAGATGAAGCCCCATAAAAAAGGGATAAAAGGGGAATTAGGAGAACCGTTTTCCAAAAAAAACAAAGGATATTTGAAGGTGCTGATTTTGACAAGATTAATATGGCTGAATGCCAGACCAAAAATGGTCTACATTGGCAAGGTTAGAAATAATGGACAGGCTGCATATCCCTTGAAAATTTGAAATTAACATATTAATTACTCGGGGGGGGGGGGGGGGGGGGGGGGGGGGGGGGCTATATGAAGTTAACCCCCCACTATCCCCAGACCACAAACACCAATAAGGTACCAATAAGATTATTCTCAGTGGCAAAAGTACCCATTGTTATTGCGGCCAGTTACTGTCATAAATCCTGCATCAGACCTCTAGTGCTTCGATTCGGACCCCTTCCACTTCACCAGCGTGCTAAACCAAACAACAAACCTTCTTCCCTTTTAAAGGATAGCGCCGCAACTCTAGGAGTGCAACGGACAATGTATTATTAATTACAATGTCCCTATAATTTAAACGACCCATGTCTACAACAAAATATAAATAACAATTATCACGTGCCACTTTCCATAACACATGCAAAATACCTCGAGATTGTGTGCGGGAAAATTTTTGAATAAATCAGTAACAAGGAAAATCAGGATTTAACCAATAAAAATAGGCATAAAAGGAAAGCACGCATACCTCTAATACCTAAAACAATGCATGTGCATCACATGTTTTCTTATTATGTCCAGCTCCCTTGCACCTGCTACAGTGGAGTGCTCGTGTATCTGCTTTTTGTCCATTTGACTTTTTCTTTTGCCATTTGTGTTCACGAGTGGAAGACGGGTATAAAGTGATTCCATATACAGAAGTTACTCTGTGCATGTCTGGAATTGGATAGACTGATTCCGAGTAAGTAGCATGATATAAATCTACTTTGAAGTAAGATGAGCAATAAGCATAAACAGATTTGCAAAGACGTTCAAGCACTGCGATAACATGGGCACAAGGCAAACCAGAGATCTCCCACCTCCTGCATGTGCAATCTTTCTTTTCCATATTGACAACATTAACCATATTACCGCGGACCTCAAATACAGTATCAGATGAGCACAGCACCTCAAGCTTTTGTGCGATAGATGTTTCCTTCTTCAATCTTCGTTCCATAGTAGGTGTCAGAGAGCTATCTTCCCATGCACTAGAAGCTTCTCTGCGTGTAACTATGGTATCCATCAATTTTGAGCATATTGATTCAATAATCAGTGCCACTGACGACTCCTTCCTCACAGGAATCCAATCGAAAAATTCTACAACATTGGCAGAGAAATGGTTATATCGTGAACCACTGAAGAGAGCATTTGACCAATGTTCTGGTTTAGTAGCCATTACCCAATTGGCAGCGTCATCTGAAATCTTTCTTATGCTTTCTATACGGGAGTTGAAATCCTCCACAAGGCATGCTTCTGCCGCACATTCAAGATCATTAACCATTGCATCCTTGACCTCTTGGGACCATAATCCCTTGTTTAGCTCCGATCTGAAATCATCCACGACATGAAGTACACTGTAGCCATGGTGACAATTTTCAAATACTTGAGGCACAGCCTCATCCAAACCATTGCGAGTATTTGAGATAAAAGTAATAGAATGAGAAGTTGTCAAAGCATTCTTCAACTGCTCTAAGAACCAAAACCAACTGTCATAAAACTCGGCCTCCACAGCAGCGAAAGCAACTGGGAAAATGCCATCATCTCCATCAACTGCAGCAGCTACCAATAGCTTCACATGGTTATTTTTTTTCAGGGGAATCCTGTCAAGGAAGATAAGTGGCCGGCATCCACGTTCAAAACCACTGAGACAAGCATGCAAAAGAGACAAACACACGATATCTTGAATCGGATGATGTTGCTAAAGTGACGACACTGCCAGAATTGGACTCAATGATTTTCTCGCAGAACCAGGGTAGCAAGTCACAAGCCTCAACATGCATTTTGTAAAGCTCTTTCTCGGCATCATTCTTTCCATGCCAAACCTGGAAATAGCTCACATTGACACCATAGTCTCGATAAATTTCCTCCGCCATTTCTTTTGGCTTGCTATCCGGATTTTCAATTAATTTTTCCCTGATAACATTGACAAGCCATTTTTTTGTGATACGCACTTGAGAATCATTGGTGATGCGGCCAGCACCACAAGTATGGGCATCAATAAGTTTTTTAATAACAAATTTTTTTCTCCGAGGTGTCTGAGACGCATGAATCCTCCATGGACAATTTTCTGCATTACATTTGGCTGTAACACGAACACTTTCATTTTTTATGTATCTGTAAACAAAACCTTTGCTAATGGCATATTCACATAATCTATCACGAAAGTCTTTGACGTTATCAAACTCCTGACCAACCCAGTAATAATATCATCTGAAAAGGCTGGTGGAGGAAGATATTGCAACTCATCATTTCTATTTTGATCCGTGTGAGTGAGCCAATTATCACTGAAACAGTGTAACAACATACAAACCGATATCATACATGAAAATAGTTTTTGAATAAACATAGTCGCCACACTGTGAAGGAAAGTAGTTATGTTGCTTTTCAGAAAAAGTATTATGCTATTGCTTTATTAAAGTCTTAACTGGTCTTCTAGTCATATTAGGATGCTAGAACTTTTAAGTTTGGCTGCAATAACAACATATATAGGGCCTCCAATATTATCAATCAGGTTTCAGACTCCTAACAAACAAAAATTCAATCCTTTTTCCATATAATTTGGGTCAGGTAGTTGCCTCCTAAAGATCTAGCACTCGGGTTCCGATACAAATATAAGCGAGAACATGTTCAAGCTCCATTGGGATCAGGTTGTTTATTGAGGGGTCTTACAACATAGCAATCTACAAATCATAACAAAAAAGCAAGAAAACCGAGACATAACTTGAGGAGTAGGAGAAATAGTCATTAATATAGAGTCAAATGTGACATTTTCATAGTTGAATCCAAGTTACTTGATAGCGCATCGCACGCATCCATTATAAAAGTGGTTACATGAGTTGCATATTTTCTCATAGTAATTAGCAGGTGGAGAAGAGCACAACAGTTTAAGGAGCTTGTGCAAGTTGTTGGGGAAGAAATCTATATTTAATGAGAGCAAGGCAATAGTAAGCAATAGAAAGAAATTGTGAAGAACACCTTCTTTCAATACTTTGGCCTGCATTTTGTCTCTGTTGTTCAATGCTATCCGTCCCAGGAAGAGCAAGAACTCCAGGGGCAGCTGAATTCGTCGGATGAGCTTTACTTCTCACATTCCTGCACATTAGGATTTTTTTCCTAGTAACTCATAGATAACATCTCACAGAAAGAACTTTAAAAGGGACTAGAAATCTAGACTCTAGAGTAGACCACCTTTCGCCGGGTCTCCTGGCCGGAATGCGTTTTTGATGGCCCATGTTGTTGGCAACTGCACCAGCTGCAGCAGCAGAGACATTAGGACCAGCAGGAACATTACGTGCAACCCTGATAAAGGATGAGTAAGAGTAATTTCAGCTAATCCATAAAAAACTGCCAATATTTATTAATTGAAAAAGATGCTATTGCCATGGCCTCAAATTTCAGCGAAATTCGGTCGAATTTCTGTCGAATATCGATATCCAGTCGAAATCGAAATTCGACCGAAATGACCGGAATATCGGGGTCCTAGTACAAAAAATGACCGAAATGACCGAAATTTCGGTCGAAATTCCACCGAAATTCTATCGAAATTCTGTTTTAGTCGATACCGAAATGGTGACCGAAACCGACATTTAAGGCCTTGCCTATTGCTAAAATATTTCATTGAAAATAACTTTAAATGAGCATACCTACTTTCGGCCAAATTCAATATATAAATTTCTATGCATCCAGAATCGGCATAAAAGTCAATCATACGTTGCAGATCTCTGTCACAGGATATAGTGATTAGAGTTTTCCTGTTGTTTGGAAGGAAATATTTGATGGCCGTGTTGCTAACATCAATGTTGAACACACTTGCTATTTCTGATTTGAACTCCTCAAAATGAATGCTGCGATCAATGTCTATGGCATGGGCTTCCCCGCCAGTGTAAGACATGGAACCACCACTATCAGTTTCAAAGGTCCCACCAAATTGGCAGATAGCCACAGCAACTCCTCCTGACATGGTCACCCTCAGTACTTCACCCTGGAAGAGCAATAGAATTCAGTATAAAGGCAAAGAAATGAGATTCAAGCATTTTCCTGTTTGGTCTCTCATTTGCATTTCGACACGAATATTATTGGATATCTGGAAAACAGATGGTGCAAAACAAAACAGCCAATGGAGCAATTGCAGAGGGTTATGGGAGCTAATGTAGGTAAATGCCTCATCAAAAACAAAATAAGAAGGCTGCAGTATTAAAGAATCCCTGGTTACCAAGACAATAAATTCGAGCAACTATTACTGAGCATTCTTTGAATGAATATTTACATGAACAATATAATATTTGACCAAATAAAAGTCATCGTGGCTCAAAATTATGACACTTCTTTCCCATGCATAGACAAACCATAGTTCCAAACATGTTGGGTCTAATAATGCAGATTTACCCTAAATTCTCAAAACTAAAAAACCCTAGAAAAGGTAACATGATGTACAACATCCTTTGCATCCATATGCAATACACAGTCACAAACAACCTAAGCGCACATATATTTCTATGGTAAATTTAATTTTTCTAGTGATGGAGCATCCACATTACCCGAACACAATGAAACAATTTCTTCACAACCAGATAGCCATGAGATTACACTTGAACACCTATTGTGTTCAAAATCACCTACCATATGTTGTACTACCGCCTCTTATGAGATTCCCATTATGCACGCCCTCTTGCAAAGGCCACGCGGATATCTTCACATTTCAACAAAAAACATACGTGAAAGCCAATATTATACGAAGTCTACCCTCACTTCTGCACATATGTAGGACACCTCTTCAATAATTAACCATTTTCCACAAACACAACACCCATTGAGTCTAAGCGATACATGTGCTTTTGTTGAGTGTGTTATTCAAGTTAGATGTGTGTGTGTGAACGGTCGAAAAACTACTGCTTGGTGCAGCCAGTCTAACTGATTTCGATTAATGAACAGCAAGATCTGCAGCTATGAAATGCTCCAGCAGAAAACATGTGGCTACAAACAGCTCAGTGTCAAGGCCAAACAGATCACTGCAGCCCATTCTTTAGTTTCACTTGCGATACATTAAATACCACACCATTGTTTTCCGAGTAAAACAGTACATACTCGGATACGTTCGATTATCTGCCGGCCAATACCCTCCATACCTCAAGCTACAATACACCCAGATGCAATGCAGCTCCGATCCAAGGGGCACGACATTTCAACATCATTCAAAAATAAGACTTACAGACACAATGCAGAGCTGGCCAACTCCATCCCCTTCTCTCGAGGAAAATTCGTGCCAAGGTTAAGTTTCTAAACTTATTACTCCTGTGCGGTCACGATTTTTTTTGTTATGTACCGTAAGTAAGCCGCCTCTTCAAGAGACGGCTTTGATTTTAGCCAAAGCCGCCTCTTGAAGAGGCGGCTCTGCTGATACGTAACATAAAAACTCTAAGGGGAAAGCCGTCTCTTCAAGAGGCGGCTTTGGTTTTAGCCAAAGCCGCCTTTTTGAAGAGGCGGCTCTCACTGGCATATAACACATAAAAACATTAAAGGCAAAGCCGCCTCTTGAAGAGGTGGCTTACCTACGGTACATAACAAAAAAATAATCGTGACCGTCCAGGAGTAATAAGTTTAGAAACTTACCCCTGGGACGAATTTTCCTCCCCTTCTCTCAATGCACAATCGCATGCCAACAGCGACACGTCCACAAAAGATCATCTTTCCTTTCACTATTATGCATTTCGCAACCACATACTCTCCGAAGAATCCAGCCTTTGCCCTCTAAAATCCCCCACAAGTCAAAAATAACCCATTTCTCGCCGAAAAACCAATACACCGACGGAGAGAGCTCCCAGATGCAGGGGGTTAGGGTGTCGTTAATGTTTTGGATGTTGGTGGCGACTGCCACGAATTCCAGACCCTAAATCCCATCTCCGAGACTCCGGAGGAGGGTTTGTACCTAAAACCCTAAATACCAAACTAAACTGCGGAATTCGCGATGAACTCACAGTCGCCGTCGTCGTTCTCGAGATCGGACTAGCGACCGGAAGGCCGCATTGCCGTGCGCCGACTGAAGCTTCCTTCTTGCGGAGAGACGAGAGAGGCAGTGGAAGAACGATGGACTTTGTGTTCTTCTTTGGGTTCAGCTCCATGACAATATGTGATTTAAGGAAGAAACCTCACCCTTTGGGTTTGACCATAGGGCTCCATTTATTTGTTTATTTAAGACAAGGTTGAAGAAATGTATTTTGATTAAAATCTAGTCTATTAAATTGACACTCTATTCAAAAAAAATAAGCATAGCCTAAACACATGATTTATACTTCACAATAAGATAATATATCGATTTTAACACGCTATAAAAGCTCTCAATCAAATAGAATTTATGCACAAGAACGAACTCAAGAAGGCTATTTCATAACAAGGATTGTGGTGATAAGTAAGTGTGTTTTTGTCTAGTTTTGAGTGTTCTGGCATATTTTATATTGTGCTTTTGTCTTTTTAGTTATATCAGTGTATATTAACTATTGATATTTTTAAATTTTCACTGATTTTATCTTTTTAGATTTCTACATATTTGATAAAAAAAACTCTTTTGAAAATCAAAGGAAGGTTTTACGAAGCAGTCACGAGACTTGCTATGCTCTATGGATATGAATGTTGGCATGTGATCATAGATAAGTGAAAAGAATGGTAGTAGCAAAAACGAAAATGCTAAGGCGGATGTGTGAACATACGCGTAGATATCGGAATCAGAATGATACAATCAGAAGGAAAGTAGGTGCAAGATACAAGAAACCGCTCAAGGTGGTTTGGCCATTTGCAAAGGAAGCCAGTTAATGCACCATTTAGGAGATATGAAGTTTGGGATGTTTAAGCTGGCTAAGAGAGGGTGAGGAAGGATCAAGAAGTGTATGGATGTGACTACACGAAGGGATCTCAGTTTTTTGGATCTAAACCCAAGAATGACCTAAGATAGATCTATATGGAGGCAAATAATCCACGTAATCGATCCCAGTTAATGTGGGGAAAAGCTTTGTTGTCGTGTATTCTAACATAATTCTGAAAACATAATTTATTTTAATTCTAAGTATATAAATATAGCAAAGAGGATTTTGTTTTTAATATATGTATGATAGCTATGAAAATTAAGCTTAAAAAGTTTTCTAATTCTTTAATATTTAATTTATAAGAAATTTTATGGTGTTTTTATATATTTTTAATTGATTGTTAATACAAGTTTATTTGAAAGTAATTACATAAATAAGAAGGTGTCAGTTTTTATTGCCTAAGATATCATAAATTAATGATTATGGGTATTTTGCTAACATAATATCTTTGATTATATAGGAATATAGATATCTTTACATTTTTGTCGAGTTTTGTTGATTTTTGTAATAACTTTATGAGATTTTCAATCTCTGTTAGATTACGAGATTAATTTTTCGTGGAATCTGCAGGAGCATGATCCTCAAAATCAGATTATGTTAACCTATAGTAGTTATATCACATATCAAGTTACTGGTCGGAAGTGGAGTTTGGAGTTTTTGAGAAGGTTTCAGTGGTGTTCAATGGAGATGTGACTGATTGAAAAATGACACCTCTCGTCAACAGAAGATTTCGAAAAAATCAGGTGATTTGGAAGAAGATAATGGATGGTTGGATTTAGTGAAAGATAAAAATTCATCACTGAGAGAGTCGTCAAGGAGGACTTTAGGCAAACCAGTCAATTTTGTGGACTTTATTTTTTTTATTTCTCTTCCAAGAGTCTTGTTATTTCCTTAATGTCATCCTTCAGTGAACGGAGTATTTTGGATCCTTGGTTAGTCAATATGGGAGAGTTAGTATCATCTCCAAGATCCCTTATTTTGCAAAAGATATAGAAATGAGGGTTTGCAATCTACTTCAAGTGGAATATTGACCAAGTCATTTGAAAAAAAAACTTACTTAAAGACCCAAGAAGGAATGACATATCAAAATTTCTACCCATCACAAATATAAGACAAATGCCGATTCATCGACACAACATAAGTTGCGCAAAACGGTTATCTTTTCATTTTTTATTTTTTTTCACAAATCAAGCACACCTTTATCCTAGATAGATCTACACATATAACACACTGTCTCGAATTAATACGACTAGTTTTCTCCACTTTCAGCCAGTATGGGTGTAAGTACGGACCGTAGAATGACTACATGTATTTACTTGTAGACAGTGTCTTACACGTTGTCCTTTAACCACCTAATCTATTAAAGAAAACTGTAATTCCCTCACTGAGAAAGTACCTAATCATTTTTAGATCTTGGTGGACAGAAACTTCACAGGGATTTGGGCTCTAACCTAGGATTGTGTTTGTACATGTGAATTTGTGTTCAAAGCGCAACAATTTAATTACTTCAGTCTTCTTTTGTCTGAGCCACGCAGTGACTTCCCATACTTATCTAATTTATGCGAGCAATATTTTGGTGATTTTTTAACTAGTGAGCAAAAGAGAGAGACCGCAGAGATGAAAAAAATGAAATAAAAATATCAAAATTATAGGAATAATATTACATAAGTTTCTGAGTCTTCAGCTACGGTGCCAAAATAAAACCAATATTTTTTGTGTGCTAAAATGTGATTTCAGTGTGCCATGTGCACACATGAAAATCGAGAGATTTCAGATAAAATGTATACAACTACAAGCCAAGATATATTAAATAATGTATAGGGCAAGCAGAGGATCGGTCCAAAGGGACTTAGATATTTTACGTGATTTTTTATTCTATTTACAAAGGTATTTTCATTTTATCGATTCAAATTAAATCTTATTTTTATTATTTTTAGGACTAAAATATATTGAAAACTATGTAATTAGATTCTAAACATCATTAGGATTGCACACATATTTTCTGTGATTTTTTCAGATTTTTTGCTTTTTGGAGAGTTTTTGAATTGCTAGGAGTATGAGTATAATTTCTACAAAGCTAAGGGCACGTATGTAAGAATTGCAATTATAAAATTGATTGAACAGAGGTGAAATTTACAAAATAAAAAATGTGCAATGGATAAATTACATAGAAAAATAATAAACTTTAAAAAAAATGCATAAATTCCCTTGAGAACTAAAATGAATTAAAGCAAAATAATGAATTTAAGAAATGCACTTTTCATGAAATAAAATAACAATAATAGAAATTTTGTAAGAAAAATTTAAATGCTTTTGAAAATTGTAAAAAAGGTCTATGAGGACTAAAATACAAAAATGAAAAAAAATAAAATTATACAATATAATTTTTGTAAGAATTAAATAAAAGAAATTGAGTGATTTGCATGAAAAATATAACAGTTTAATGAAATTACGTAATGGTCCAAGAACTTATAAAAAAGACAACAAAAATTTGTGAAGGGGTCCATGAGTTCCCTTCTTCTAGCAGGGGATGGAGGTGTTGTGATCGGCCACCAATGGTGGAGTACAGCTGGAGGAGGACTCGAAATCGCGAGGGAGGTGACGAGCGATAGCTCTCAGTGGTGCAGAAGGAGCACGATGACGAATAGAGGGGGTAGAGGAGGAAGGATTGAAACCCCATAATGGGATCTTCCTTGTTGTCCGCTCTCCTTCCCTATTGGGGGGGGGGGGGTCGACAAGGAAGGGGAGGCGGCCACCCTTAGCAAAACGACATGAGAAGAGGAAGCGGTTGTGCATGAGAGGATCAGAGGAAGAAGAAGAAGGAGCGGTATGCAACGTGCGTGCGTGAGGATGAAGAAGATGGAGGAGGGGACTGACGTCAGCGCTATACTTTTTATTTTTATTTTTTTTTGAAATGATGATATCATGTTGATGTCAACTATTTCGTCGTGTAGCGTTTTTTTTGCAAATGAAGAGGGGAGAGGATTGGAGAGCCCCCTTGAGCCGCTTATAGAGCAGATTTGAAAAAAACAAATAAAAAATATTATCAGAAACTCTAATATGGGCTTGTAGCCCATATTTATTGGAAAATTAGTTTATCTCTTTCTTCGATTTGTTTTGCAAGAATTATTATATAATTTTTAGATGATTTTGAATGTAAAGAATATGAAAAATATGAAATGAGACTTACATACTAAATCAAGAAAAATGCAACATATTGCAGATGATTTTTGCAAAAAAAGCTATAAAAATCTGATAAATCACTCAGTGATTCATCATATATCGAGGAAGAGGAAGAAGGTACATCATTATTTGGGGGCTTTCTTAAGATGGTTTCTTCCTCTCTAAATATATGGAGATATACATGGCTATTCACCATCTCGTTCGCCCAAATCGTGTCCACTCATTTTCATTCATTCCGGAATTATTCTTCATAAATCCCAATATCCATTTAGGATGTTGTATTCATAATCGTATCTTATTCATATTTTGATTTTTCCATCATTATGGAGTTTTGTATGAAAATATTGACCACAATATTTTCCAACACCTTTCACCAAGATTTAATCTTACTAGATTTGCATTCACTCATTCTAGTCTGGATTTTTATATTTTTTTTCATTACAAGGTGAGACTTAAATTCATGCATACAAAAGAGTGGCGAAGTTGTTCATCATCCGCATCTGTCATGCTCCCTACGTGAAAATCATGCTTCAATGTGATACCTTTGTGCATGTGACCATTGCTGCATACATCATTCTTTTTCTCGATCATTCTTCTTGCATCCCTCCTTGCTATTTTTTATTTTAAAAAAATCCATGCTTTTGATATCTTGCTTGTCATTATCCAAAGTTCTATATAACTCCACGAGTCATGCTCGTGAGTATAAACATTGTTTGTCATTGACATGAGCAATACGACAGTTCCAACTACAACAAACTTCAAAATGATTTTTACCACACCAACCTTATAAACTCTGTGAATTATCTTCTTGATCTTTGAAATAACGTACTTCTGCCCTCGATCCATAAACTTACTCCATCTTACTCCATAACCTTGCCGTTAAATTAAAAATATGAGTTTACTAGTTGATTTAATCAAATGTAAATCCAATGGTGCGGGCGGGGGCGTGGGATGACCTGGATCTGGAGGAGAAGGGTGAGGTGGAGGGGTGGGGAGGTGGGTGAGGGCGCGGGAGGAGGAGGGCAAGGGGGAGGTCGGGGAGGTAGAGAGGACGCGAATCTGAATCCGGAGCTCGTCCTCTCCCGATTTGCCCAGGTGATATGCTGTGAACTACGCCGGATTTGATCCCAAAGTTCGATTTCTCCACAACAAGTCAAATCTCACTGGAGAGTGAGGAAGTGTCCATAATGGCGGGGGCGAGATCGCCGCTGCGCCTGCGCCTGCGGATTTTTTCCAAGTTTGATTCTTTTCAGCAGATAGCAAGAGTAGAGATCCCAAATCCTGCTGAATTTATTCGCATTTGCTTCCAAATTAGGGTGTTTCGTTGTTTTCTCGGGGGATTGCACCGTGTGGGGCAGCAATAGCTGGCCTTTTGCTCTGCTTGGAGCAAAGATCTGCGATTTCTGGCGAGATTCCCACTCGTTTCTCCTGTCTCGCCCCGATCCACACTGACAACCATCTGTTTATGTTGTAATTTGATTTGGTGTGTTAATTTGTCTTTTGTATATGAAATTAGAATCTTTGGCTTTACTGTTTTTACGGTTCATGTTGGTATTCTGTATAGATTGCGGCAATGATCGGTGCTTTGCATTACAGTTTATTTGGGCACTTGTTTTGAATGCGCCATCTGCTTTCATGAGAAGCAAGAATCGATGATTGCCGGCAATTAGATCAGCCAATTACCCGAATCCAATAAGTCCCAGCTCCTGTGCTCAGCAAGATGCTATGCAGGTTTCCCATTAGGGCTTGCGTAGTTTATGGGTTAGATGGGTATTCGATCCGATCTATACGGGTCGACCCTAAACCCTTGGGTATCGTACAAATCATTTTGGATCGGGTACCCGGCCTTATTTGATCTACTCGTCCATTTTTTGGGTGTGTGGGACAGGTGGGACGGTTATGAACTTATGACCATCCCTATAGGTCGTATGTGTCCATCTCTCTAACCCATTACCATGGAGAGAACCAGTGGGGGTGGTCGTCTACTGCCTCGTATAATATTTATAGGGGGGCGGTCGCACCCATCCCCTCCGGTCGAGGTGGGCTTACTACCCATTTTTGAGGGGCATTTGACCATGTGGAACAGTTATGATTGTCCCTATCGGTCTTATGTTTTCGCCCCTTTAACCCGATATCCTAGAGAGAACCAGAGACGTGCTTACTGGTCCAATTTTTGGGGGCGCGGGGACAAGGGAGACAGTTCAAACAGTCTCTTAGGGCATGTTTGGTTACTGGGTTGGGTTGGGGTATCCTCCTGTGAATAGTAGCTATTTGGAGGGTTGGGGTGTTTGGAATGATAATTGTGATGTAATGTGATATTGATTGTGTATTATATTAACTTTTTTGATGATTATGATATGTTTTTTATGTTAATAAGTGTATTTGAACAAGGTTAAAAATCATTATACCAAAGAAATTGTAGGGTCAATACAAGTATTCCCAACTCAGGAATGCAAGGTTGGAGACAGGGATATGCCAGGGTACCCCGAGGTACCCTGGCAGCCAAACAGGCCCTTAGGGCTTCTATGCCCGTCCATGAAACCCGACAACATGAGGAGACAATCAACAATCGTCTCCGTTGCTCTTCTCACTTGGGTTAGGACATATGCAAGTAGGGATGGTTTAGAGCCATTTCTCCTATGATTGCTTAAAAGGGACGTTCGAATTGACTGTCTCGTCCAGTATGCACAGAAGGAACGGTCCCAAATCGTCCCGTCCTTAGGGGACACTCCGTTTTTGCATCCCCTTTGGTCAAATGAGACACATGTAGAAGGAACGCTTCCACAACCGTCCCTTTGATCAAAGGAGATGGTTGTAGTGGCACAAGGGACGGTTGGTGACCGTCGCAAAAGGTGTACTTGCTTGAAGTGTCTACAATATTTATCTCTTCATTATCTCTCCAAATCAATCGAACAAAAATGAAAGATAAACTCCACTTATCTCATTTATTCTGATCATCTGAACGAGAAAACACAATATAAAAAAATATATTTTCTAGTAAACAACGACGCCCCATAGCAAATGAGAAAACATATGGCTTTGCACATATTCACAAACAATATATTGTTAACCAGTAATTGTCTTAAAATACCTAAAAGATACTTTACTTATCAAGAATAAATAGACATGCATTTCAACGAGATATTTAATTTTCCACACCAAATCATTTAAGATGTTTTATAGTTTCAATAGAAAACATACCGAGTAGAAGCAAATTGACATAATATATGGTCAAATCTTCCATGTATGGCATACCCATGCATATCTTTTTCTTATATCGTCACCATGTAGTCAATAATTGCCTTGGATCCATTTTCTCACATCTTCAAGAAGTGTCTACACAAAGAAAAAAATCAATACGAGGATGTCATGTATCCGACTATGATGATTTTTCTAAAAAAAAATAAATCAGTTTTAATTTTAAAGGAATCATTCCCAGTGGGGAAAATTTATCATTCAATCACGAAGAAAAACATAATCGAACTTTACATAAGGATACGACAAAGCACCGCCAACAAGGAAAGTGTAACAAGAGGACATGACAAAGCGCTCCCAACAATGGGAGAGCAACAAATTGGTAATTGAGGAAACTGGAAAGAAAAACATGAAAGACAAGGAAAAAATAAGCCGTCCGCCGTGAGAATTGGTCACCTCAATTAATAAGTAAACAAAATCTCAAGCAATCACTCTTGAGGTACAAACCGATTTATCGGACGGGAAAAAACACACCCTTAAGATCTTGTTGTTCCTATCGCGCAACTTGAACTCTGAGGCACAGATCTCCCGAAGGAGACATATCAAGAAGTCATACCAGAAGGAATGTGTGGGATCTGGAGCTGGAGTGCATCCAAAGAGCTTTGGGAAAAAAAACCGACAGCCAAGATGAACTGGTGAAGGTGGAAGCGGAGGAGATCATAACTCGAGGGACTCCTAATGTTACAAGGGGGCAAAGATAAAGACTGAGGTTGCGCAAGTGGAGATAGGGGTGAAGTGGTGGAGGTGCTAATTCTTGTCACGAGAGATCACCACACTGATGGAGGTCAAAGGTGGCAGAATAAGTGGATGCATAGGTCGCACTGACTAAAGCCGAAGGTATAGGGGGCGGTGGTGGAGATGGATGCTAGGGTGGGTGCTGAGGAAATGGCGGAGGCAGAGAAGGAGCGTACGACTTCTCCTAGATGTGGTTGTTGGAATATTAATCCAACCATGGGCTTATGCATGTATAAATATGTATTAATACGACAATTTCATGGCCCAATAGATCAAAAGTGATAATTAAGGAATTCAGAAACTATTTGGACATCAATGCATTTTTACTTGCATAGACTAAAGGATAATTAGCAAATCCATGATGAGTTGAATTGATCATTATCACGATCCCATCTCTTTTTTGAATCCTCATCTTCAAATTAGGGAGTTATGAACTCCTCTCATCATTCAGATTTATTTTGCTCGTGAGAAACTCCATAAAGATAAAGAAAGAGAGTGGATGATCCAAAGAAGGAAGATATTGGTTGATTTGGAAGACCGTCTACATGCTTTAATGTCGACCATGCACTAAGGTATTCCTATTCTTTGCCTTTGCCATATCCATTGTAATATTCTTCATCTTTGCTCATACGTCACTAGCATTACATTTATGACTTGTTGGTAGTATTGTTTCCAAACATAAACATCAACATTGAATGCTATTTTTTTACATGTTTTATATATTAACATAAGAATATTTATAGCTGGATGTTGATAATCTCATTGTCAATTGTTTTTATGTTTACCTTCAATATTGTAGTTGTTATCCAGCACATCATCGACTGCAATCGCATGTCTAAATGTACTTTTATCTTCATTATCTGCGCGAGTATTTGAAAATAGGGATTTTATCACTTGTGCCCCTTCGAGATATCACAATATCAATTATGCCCCTATCTTTTTGGTAATATCAGTTGTGCCCCTCACTTCTTGCTCCGTCATCAGTTGTGCCCTTCCGTCAGATTGACTGTCAAAAAATTAAAATAATCATGATTTATTCAAATCATGGTGTGGTTAAGAAGGGTATTATGGTCAAAACAAAATCAGGGGCGGAGGAGGAGCTTGAGGGAGGAGCTCGGGGCGGACCGCGATGGAGGAGAGGGAGGCAGCCCAGAGGAGTTGTTGACGGTGGAGCACGACTGAAATCTAGAGCTGGAGGCAGCGTCGTCATCGGAGTAGAACTGCGAATATCAAACACACATGATGGTTACGATTCGATTCAATTACCGAAACCATGATGAAGCCTATCGAAAATCGATTTTCTGGAGTTCGAATGAATGATAATTACAAATAACACTATTCTACTGTTTCTTCTAATGCAAAAACAATGCTCGATTGATAGCTCAAGCTATTTTCTTCCTCGTGACATCTCTTGAGCCAAGGACGCGGGATATTCTACTTCTGTTCACTATTTTCTCCATAACATTTCTGTGAAGAATGAATTACACCTCCCAGACTTCGTCATCGATGGACCAACCTCTGCAGCTGCTGAGAGCTCCATGTTCCCGGGGACACCGAACTCAGGAAGATCACCGTTGAAAGTCGCTTGCTCCCCTCGTTGGGGAAGTCTACGGTGAAATGGCAGGCCCTGGCTCTCGTGCCTCAGAGTGTTGTTCACGACGAGCTTGGCACAACAGAAGGGGTTCCTTCATCTCGCCGGGGAGGGGAGGGTGCGGCGCCGGGGAGGGGAGGGGAGGAGGTGCGGGGCTGGGTGGGGGTGCCGCCCAGGGGGAGGGGGAGCAGGGGGGCGGCGCCGGGAAGGGGAGGAGGTGCGGGGGGAGGAGGTGCGACGTCGGGGGAGGGGCGGGGAGGAGGTGCGGGGCTGGGAGGGGGTGCCGCCCAAGGGGAGGGGGAGCAGGGGGCGGTGTCGGGGAGGGAAGGAGGTGCAACGCCAGGGGGAGGGGGAGCAGGGGGCGGCGCCGGGAAGGGGAGGAGGTGCGGGGGGAGGAGGTGCGACGTCGGGGAGGGGCGGGGAGGAGGTGCGGGGCTGGGAGGGGGTGCCGCCCAAGGGGAGGGGGAGCAGGGGGCGGTGCCGGGGAGGGAAGGAGGTGCAACGCCAGGGGGAGGGGAGCAGGATAAGAAAAGGGTGTAAAATGAACGCATAATCTTTTTTCTAAAAAAATTATTCCGCTTATGTCCTCAAAGTTAACGTCTGTTTACACTGTGGATGGACAGTCACTAACCCGAGGGGCACAAGTGATAAAATAACAAAAAGTGAGGGGCACAACTGATATTACCAAAAAGATAAGGGCATAACTGATATTGCGATATCTCGAAGGGGCACAAGTGATCAAATCCCTTGAAAATATAATTGTCATTGTATTGATTGTCATGGTAATGTTCGATCCTTTAAGAAGTTGGCGGCATTGCTTGTTGTGACAATACCCATCAAGTTTAGAATCCAACAATTCAAGATTAGACTCCGACGACAGCTTCTCCTTGATGTGCATCCTCCTCCTAGAAGCGGAGGTGGATGTGGATCCTCCTCGAGGTGAAGGTGGGGACTAGAGAAAGGG
This sequence comes from Ottelia alismoides, assembly GCA_037367405.1. Lineage (NCBI taxonomy): Eukaryota > Viridiplantae > Streptophyta > Magnoliopsida > Alismatales > Hydrocharitaceae > Ottelia > Ottelia alismoides. Next base: position 217,003 of record JAZKJV010000809.1, read on the forward strand.
AGTGGGAGGAAACAATGATGGTGGCAACGAGAGGAAGGGAGGGAGAGGATCCGCCCCAACCCATTATTTACCGGGTTGATGGGTCGACCCTACCCACTCCAATGGGTAACCATACTAACAGATAATCGATGAGTCTCTTTGGTTACCTGCGGGTACCCGCGGATCAGTAAAACACATCAATCCGTGACATGCTTGAGATGTGAAAGAGTATAACTTAGGACTTTTTAAAGCCCAAATCAACGCTCATAAATCCATGATAAATGTATCATGCACTGACATTGCTTATATATATTCATACATCTTTTGGTTGAAAAGATAACGACAGACAAAAAATTTAAAAAAAGGAAACCGACTTCGATCTATGCTTTTGCTTTTCAAAGAAAATATAATAAATTTATATTTGAATTTCAAATGATAGATAAAATAAATACTCGTTGATGTTTAGTCGAATTAAAGTCTATCTTATTGGAATATCACATGACCCAAATTATTGTTTTCAATCACGACAGATTAGCCCGACCCAAATGAGATTTCAGCCGGATTTCGACCAAAATTTTGGTCATTTCTACGAGCATTTCTTTTATTGGCCACACGTCTAGTTCACATATTAATCGTTTCGGTCGAATTTCAACACTTGTCAAAAATCAAAATTTTGTTGAATTTTGACGAAATTTGAGGTCATGTTCCGATTGCTAAACCTTGCGAACTTTGACGTTTATTCATATTATGTTGGAGATATTTTTTATTTCACCTCATTGGTAACATACATCTGGAAGGTTTAAATGGACGTATATTTCATCATATGATATTCAATATAGTTTTTTAGTTTCCTTATTAATTATTTTTTTGCATAAAAAAATAAATCTTTTATTTCGGTTTAAAAGACAAACATGTAGAAACCTCTTCTCTTGAAGTCAGCCAACGATCTCAATCTCGTCTCATACATTTTTTTGTTTCACTTCATTGGTGGTATACATCTAGAAGGTTTAAATGGATGCATGTTTCATCGTATAGTATTCAATATAGTTTTTTAGTTTTCTTATTAATTATTTTTTCGCATAAAAATAATAAATCTTTTATTTCGGTTAAAAAGAACAAACATGTAGAGACCTCTTCTCTAAAAGTCACCAAAGATCTCAATCTCAAATTCATACATTTTTGTTATCTCGATTCCAAGTAACAATCTCGACGTAAGCAATTTCAAAGTCGGTAGGATGGAACATTGGGCCGAGCCACCCCGAACCCAACCTTGACTCGACCCGTAAAAACCTGACCCGACTTGAACCCGATGTTTCAAGCCGGAGCCAGTCTGAACCTGTAGAAACCTCGAGTTGTACTGACCCCATCCGTATCCCCATACCTTAATATAATAATAGTAGTAGTATTTTTACATATTGCAATCATCATAAAATGATGTGAGAAAAGAAAGATAACAAAGAGGCCGAAGGAATTTGTGTCAATATTTTAAGAACGACAAGTTTCGGATCGACGAGATTGTCTTGCTGCAGATCAAAAAGAATTTTAATTCAAGCAAGTACTGTGATTTAATTCATGCAACTTGCAAATGATTAGTCTGCTTCGAGATGGATCGAGGCTGGCCCGAGCTTTTGTCCGAACCTACGGGCCTTGAGCCGACTCTCGAATTCAAAATTATGCGGGCCACAACCCGATCCACAGCTCGGAAAAAAATGATGGCTTTCTCAGGTTGGGCCGGAGCGAGCCAAATGCTCCACCCTAGAAGTCGGCGAAACAAGATTGTCAAACCCTTGGATAATGATCGCGTTGGAGGAGCAATGAGATCCGTCAATCCATGGACAATGTCCGAAGTGGAGGGGCAATGAAATCGATCGACACAACAAGGAAGATAAAAAACAACACTCTAGATAAATATCGTTCCATGTGAACAACCCAACTCGAAATTAAACATTTTGAATGGTTGTAATTAATTAGATCTTATCGAGTTCCAATCAACAAGCTATCAATGATTGTTCTTATCTAGTTTCGAGATGGAGTTGGGTGGTGAGTGTGAATCACGAGTGGGGATTTAATATTGGACAAAAATCGAAGTATTTTAATTATGACTGTCATTACATGCAAATAGATCTAGACCTAAACAAATTGTCATTGTTAATGTTCCTCGGTGACAACCTTGCACATGAAGTTAATTATCTCATGATATTGGCATCCTTAAGATCTGTCTTGTACACTAGTTCCATTTCAAACCTTTCTCTAACAAGGATTATAAAAAAACCCCACCACCTCGTTCCTTTGCTGGGCGGGACCGCGAGGGGGGGGGGGGGGGGGGGGGGTATCGGCGGTGAGGCAGGGCCGTGAGGACGAGTGGCTGCGCGCTGGCGGCGCAAGTCAGGGAGGGGGTTTGGGAGGCGTTGTAATTATAGTGGGGTTTAGGGTTTTCCATCGTTATTTTTTGAATCTTTATGCATACTTTGACTACGATAAAAAATTCGTTGTCTCAAATTATTAGTCATGATAATAGTATCGTGATAAAAAAATTAGCCACGTTAATAATACTGTAGTATAACATTTTTTGCCACGGTAATTATCGTTGCAATTAACCTCAGATTACAATAATTTACCGTGGTCAATAGATTTTAGCTACAATAATATTTTATTTTGGCCTTGATTGTCTGGCTAATGCACTATTTTTTACTGGTGTAAGAAGGTTGATTCTTGCTTTTTTTTCTTTGAAATGATTTTGTTTTGATGGATTAAAGATGAGATAATCTTGAGTGTTATGGAATACGTGGTAATTTTTGTAGTGTGAACAAAAATATGAGAGAGAGAGAGAGAATGGATGAAATAACACTACAATAAATCGATCTACGCAACAAATAATTTGAATGCATGTCGCTATATACACTACATCAAAAGTGGCATAAACAATGAATAATTTGAATATTCACTTTATATCTTTTGATGTTAATTATATAATAAATATTATTCGTTGCAAATTTATCTATTATCTTGATTATTCAATGCTAAAGTTAATATAACGATGATTATTTATCAACATTTTTTATAAATCTGCATAAATTGTTGCTAATTTTACAACAATCAGAAGAAAAAAAATACAGGCAACAACATCTATTAAATGGATTGCCACTAATTGTAACCTTAAATAATCAAAAAGCGAATAATATTCGTTGTTATGCATTTTATCTATGGAAGATATGCCGACGAACAATAAATTATTTATTACCACATGCCACTTTTTTGTGGCCTCCGATATTAAATTTGCAACAACGAATATCAATTAAAATTAGTTTTTCTTGTAATTCATGATGAATAGTAAGTTCATGCTCAAGATTCATATAATGACGGTTATCCATTAACTTTCTTACCGTTAAATACACATCACTCGCTCCTAATTTAATAAAATGTGACCCATTGGCAATAGAAATGAAAACAATCGGGATACAGATAAAATTATAAGTATAATCATATCCTTATTCATTTAAAATACCAATGCGGATAAGAATATTTTTTAACGGATATGAAATTTATGTTACCATATTCTTAAAAATGAATATGAAAGTAAAACAAATATGAATTGGATATGAATAATAAGAGAAATATTTAATAGATTAACTAAAATATACATGTTTAGGATGACTTACAAATTAATTTCATAACAATTATATCAACAATGATGAATGCAATTATAAAATACTGTTATGCACATTTATAAATAAATCTATTACTATAAATTATGTACGAAAACGGATATAAAAATATGAATGTTAATATTAAGAATGTCAAATGAAGCAATGAATGCATTTAACAACCGAAAATACGTTGTTCAACTTCTTCTCTCTCTTCTTAATTTCCTTCCATTAAATCCGAAATTCCTGATAATATTGGAGGAGTGGTAATTTGGTTATTGCCATTTTGGTTCTTCCTGACACCCTACCAATTATTAACTCCACGTATATATATGTCCATGCACGGATCTAACAAAGGTTAGAAATTGGAATATGGGCCCATCATCACATGTGATCACATATCTATCACATATGTCCTCACAGAATAAGTACAAGACTACAGTTACCAAATCCCTTTATTCAAATTTTGAAACCCTAGCTCTCTCTCTCTCATGAATTCACCCAATGGCTCATGCAATCCAAATCCAAATCCACGCATTTATTGCCTCTTGATTTCGATCCACATGTACAAGTTTGAGGGACCATTTTCTAAAAGACATTTCTTTCATGAATGCATCCGGAAAATAGTGCAGATCTGAGCACATATATGTTGGTATAGTTGATCAAATCCTAAACATGTTATGTTGGTTTGGACCCTAATTTCCAAGGTCTGTCAAAAGTCGCGCGGTTCGTATCGCCAAAAGTTATGTTTTCCCTAGCCGACTGTATCATGCTTTGTCATCCCTTCTACCATATGTCTGTCGAGGTCATGAGCGAATTGCATAGCTCGTCAGGCTTACGTGGAGCTGACGGTTTTGCTGTGCTAAAATTAAAGATTTTGCTTTGCTCTTTAATTCTCGTTTGGAGCTTTCGGATGAGTTTACGGTATTTTGGCATTCCTCGAGCGGCTCGTCATAGCCTTAACATGTATCGAAACTTATTCGATGAATAAACTGCTTTTTTTCTTAAAAAAACAAAGTCCTTTGATTTGTACGAACACATACATACCTTCAAAAATTCTATATGGACATGATCAAGATGTTCTGGTATACTTATATGCAGTTGTTTATGATCATATAGCTAGTCTAGTCAAGACTCTTTGAATAATGGCGAGGTGCTTCAACAAAATCCTAAACCATGAAGCCCATCCCTTTGTTTCTCCATGCCTACTAGCTCAATGAAAACGAAATGGAAAACCGTATACTACAAGGATAAGTAGCCCCTATCTAAGATGAAGGATAGAAATAGCTTTGCTTATATTGTTCATGAGAACCCCTATGAAGGCATCCAAAAAAAATCTAGGGTACATATTCTTAAATTTCAAAAATTTAGAGGATGCATTGTTCAAGTTTGACCTTGAACAAAAATAGGGTAAAAAGTAAACAATCCTAAGCAAGCAAAGGATCACCTTTTCTTTTCCTTTTTAGGCTTTAATGCTTTGTGTCCCCATTTTTGTCTCCCCTTTTTGGTGGGACTGGAAAAGGGGAAACTATCCTCATCATAAAACCAAAAAGAAAAAGGACTATAAATAAGAGTATTTTACATAATGACCCTTAAAATCATATCACATTACATCACAGAAAGAAAGGTGGTAGAGAAGAAAGAGCACTGAGTAAATCTCCAACTGCCCAAGATCAATAATTAATGGCCCATCAACCAAAGACACCCCAAAATCTCAAAAAAATGACAAATCAAAACAGATCATACATGCTCATGCGATTTCCAACAAAACATTGATTTAATTTCCTTTTTTATGGTGTTAATTTTGGATACAAATTTCAACAAATTCTCCTTAAGTAAGGGGCCATATAATGACATGAAATCATTTTCAATCTTATGTCCCTACAAGCAACAACTTTCAGCAGTGGTATTTGTATATATTTATTTATTCATTAAAATAACATGAAATGATATTCAATCCATTTAAAAAAAGAGAGGGCAACACTCTTTTTTGGACAAGTGGACTGCCTCTCACATTATCCATCATGCATAGTAAGCATGACATCCTTTTTGCATCAAGACCCTCAAAGTTTCCCCGTATGCATGAAGGGGACCCCCTACATGGGCAGAGCAATGCACATATTTATGATGCCGAAATAAATTGATCGAGTGTATTTACTCCAATCAATGGGTCGAGTTTTCGGGTGGAAATTCATTCCTTATATGAAGTTACCATAAATTTTCAAGATCATGTCCTCTTTTTCACGTTGGTATACACAACTTAATTTGAGGCCTAACTTATACTATAGGAATATGTATATAATGGATGTCTTGATTTTTAGGAATATACATACTTACCCTACGTTTAATGTTTCTTGACTTGTCGGTACTTAACACATTACACTTCTCCCCTTCCTAGTTTTCCACACTTGCATCGTTAATGTTTTTACGATTACTCTCGTGCTCATATATCAGATTAACAGAAGAGTACTACTGTTATTTTTATAATACTTCATGGGAAAATATCCTTTAAGTGAAAATATTCTAGTGGGAGATAGAGAAATATCTATATATTTTTCTTCACCTCCTTTTTTTAGAATATTCTCTCAACTAAGCTTTCTCTTAATTATTTGAGTGGAGAACTTTATGCTCATAAAATACAAAAGTCCATTAGTGATAACAACAACACCCCTACTTTAATAGTTGAAGATTCGCTCCTGCACATATGTCATATATATAGGAAAAACTTCAAATGAGGTGGGGTCTCACCATATATATATGGTGAGCCATTCTCAATTTAGACAGCTTTCCAATATATTTTACAATTTCTTGTTTCATATATATAACAATAAATATTAACACAACATATACAATGAAATAAAATTGTAAAAATATTATTATATTGGATGGAAATATTAGTTTAAATTTGGATGCTATATTTTAAAAAATTCATTTTTTTAAATGTGCAGTTTACACTTTTACAAAACTGTTACAGAGTTTTACTAAATTCACAGTGACCTTTATAATTTCAGAAAAGACCCCACCTCAATTGAAAGATCTCCTATATATATATAATGAGTAGTTTATATCTACTTACTTCAGCAACAACATATAATCTATATTCGTTTGTTATACCTTCGTATTCCTATAAGCAAAGGATAATTTTAATATAAATAAATAATTTTTTGTGTGGGTATGGTCTTAATGTATTAAATAAATGTAAGTGGGGGGCTTGGTCTTTATTTTCTTTTATATTATTATTATTTGTTTGAGACTATTCATCCATCCGCTCCCATTTTCGCTTTCATATCGAGTAAAGAAGAACGTCGTCTCATGGTTCAGTTTGAAAGTGTAAGGAATTAAAAGAAAAGCAAGTAATACGAGTCAATGAATAGGAAAGAAACATTAATAATACGAGTGGAAGAAGATGATTGGACTGTTAATAATGACATTATTACGAAGGATATAATTTTCTTGGATCTGATCGAATATGACCAATAATTGATTTGTTTGAAATCAAAGGATCCCATACAAGTAGAGCATATTTATATGTTGTAATGTACTGAAACTGTCTGATTGAGATCCAAGGGTGTTCAAAGGTGGCGGGTTGTGATTGACATGTATCCTCATCAGTATTAGACAATCCCCCTATATTACAACTGTTGGTGCAGTGGAAGATTGATGGTGGATAAGAAACAAAATAAGGAGAGTGAATAAAGATTAATGCACAAGATAGATGTGAATTCAAGAACTTTTTTATATTAAAACTTGAAAGTATACAAGACTTGAACTTCTACAAGAAGATGACATGTAATGTTTAGAACAAAGGAAAATGACTTATAAGACTTGGAAGGAGGATGATTCTTTTGTTAATAGATGAAGTGTTGTGCTTCTTCTTGTATTGTTATGTGAAATGATGACCTCTTGTGTGGTATTTATAGGCCTTTCAAGAGGGTGGTGAAATTTTAGAAGCGGGATCTAAAATCATCTTATACGCTTATCCTTTAAGTGAAAATATCTAGATATTTTAGTGGGAGATAGAGAAATATCTAGATATTTTCTCTATCTCTTTCTTTTTTAGAATATTCTCTCAACTAAGCTTTCTCTTAATTATTTGAGTGGAGAAGTTTATGCTTATAAATACAAAAGTCCATTAGTGATAACAACAACGTCCCTACTGTAATAGTTGAAGATTCGCTTCTGCACATATATATAGGAGAAAGTTCAAATGAGGTGGGGTCTCACCATATATATATATATATATGGTAGCCATTCTCAATTTAGGCAGCTTTCCAATATATTTTATAATTTCTTGTTTCATATATATAACAATAAATATTAACACAAAATATATAATAAAAATAAAATTATGAAAATATTATTATATTGGATGGAAATGTTAATTTAAATTTGGATGCTATATTTTATAAAATTAGTTTTTTTACAATGTGCAGTTTATACTTTTACAAAACTGTTACAGAATTTTTACTAAATTCACAATGACCTTTATAATTGCAGAAAAGACACTACTTCATTTGAAAGATCTCATATATATATAATGAGTTATTATATTTACTTACTTCGGCAAAAACAGATAATCCATATATATTTGTTATACCTTCGTATTCTTACGAGAAAAGGATACTTTGAATACAAATACCAACTTTTTTGTGTAGGTATGGTATTAATATATTAAATAAATGGAAAGTGGGGGGGGGCTTGGCCTTTTTTTCTTTTATATTTTATTATTATTTGTTTGAAACTGTTCATCCATCCCGCTCCCATTTCCGCTTTTTTTTATCTGTCTCCATTCTCCTCACTCTCTCCACTACTCTCAGCTCTCTTCTAGAGATTCGCATGTAGGGTTTCGTTCCCCCCTCTCGATCGAACCCTCGCTGCCGGCAGCTTCGATCTGGAGGCGTGATCGGTGATCCGAGTGGGGTGCTCTTTGGTCAGTATCTTCTCTCCGCCTTTCTCAAATTTTTTCGAGAAATTTCCGTTTGAGCTCCGGAATCGGCGCGCAACGTTCTTTTTTACCTGATACGGTCGGCATTGCCCGTTTTTCGCGAGAAAGTTTGCTCTTTTCCGGGGATTCTGTGCTCTCGTTAGTGCTTTTGGATTTGAGGGGGATTCGAGGGTTCGACCTTCATCGTGGGTTTTAGCGCGATTGGGAGAGAATGGGAGGTGGCTTTTTCGTACCTTGCCGAAATGGAGGCTAAAGATTTGATCTTGGTTGACATTTCTTCGGGAGTTGGCAACAGTTGGAGGCTGTGGAGCGTCTAGGGTTCGGCATTGTGATTTTTTTTGCTCTTCTTTTCTCTTTCGGAGCTTGAAAGCTCCAGCTTTTATGTGTGACTCTAGTGGATTTGATACTTTCGTATTTCTTTTGATGTTTTTTTTAAAGTTTGGTGTGGCGTGGTTTTTCCGTGAGTGGTTGGATCTGTCGGAGTTTTTTTTTGAATTTTGGATAGATCTTTGAGGAGAAAAAATCATGTAATCTCGAGTCAACGTTGACTTGAGCAAACAGATATTTTTCTTTCAGATTTATACAAATGGGTCACTCTGGGGAAAAAAAGGAACACGTCACTCCAATTTCTTGCAGATTATTGATCTGTCTAACCGATGAGATGTGCCATATTTGAGTTGGAACTTAATTTTGATGTTAATTCTATCGCCAATTTGATTTGGTAAATTAACATTATGAGTTTACAGGGGTGCATTGTTACCACTATCCCGAGTAATTACTAAACTAATGTTGCCACTTAGTTTAAACCTTACATTCTTAAGGCTTCACAGGCCATCCTAAGATCCAGCAAACTGGGAGTGAGAACAGCAATAGCAAACAGAGACTCTTCTTGGACCTTGTTGATTTGACGGGTTGCTAATATAAAACTTTGAAACTGCTGAGGGTGTGTGTTAGATTCACTTAGATGTTGTTGTATCCCCTTTCTAATCATAGATCATGCTTGATAAATGGTAAGGAAGGGATACTAGCACACACAAAACTCTGGGTTTCTGCCCTTTTTTAGTAGATTTATGTTTCAAGGAAAATGAAGACAAAAACCAAAGTAAACCCTATTTCTTGATACGTTCAGAATTAATATTTTTTAACTTGTATCATTATCTTCCAACAAGATTTTTTGATAACTTTTTGTATTTTAATTAATGGGACGAACCTCTTTTTGATGCAATCATGCAATTTCTTGTAGTTCCCAAATGACTATTGGTGGACATTTAGAAGTCAATGCTAGAGTAACTCGGTCTCGAGCTGCTGCAACCTTATCTGCAACTGGCAAGGAAAACGTTTCAGAGCTGATCAATGCAAAGCCAGAACATCGACGAACACAACAGAGAAATCCAAAGAGAACAGCTGCATCTGTCAATGGTAATTCGGTTCCTACAGGCGTGGCCTTGCATACAAAACGACGGGCTGTCCTCAAGGATGTCAGCAATAACTGTCCTAATACATCGAGTTCGAATTTCAGCAATGCGACTAGTTTGCAGGTCAACTTTACCTCCTTTCATCTTCTTATATGGTAGTAGATAATAATGCATTGTTCAATATGAGACGTGCCATTTCCCCCCAGATTGTGTTTTACTTTAAAAAGGGACATAATCATTATACTTTTGGTCCTCATCGTATCTGAAATGACTTTAACTCTATTTTATCTTCAACCTACAATTTTTGTCATCAAAGTGATGCCTGATACATCTATCGTATTTGCTTTAACCGATGATTAAGCTTTATTTCTCCCTTTATTTCGTACTGCTCTAGTATTACAGTGATCATTTGTTTAGAGCTGAACTCCTCATTACACTCAATTGCAGTTTAAATCTAGAAGGATCAAGCCATCTTCATCCAAAGTCAGAATCATTCTTGCCACAAAAAATTCCAGACCAAATGATGCGCTGATTCAAGGAGACAAAGATAGAACAGATGAGAGAGAAACGGATGGTAGGATCTCTAGCTCGCAGGAAAACACAGCCCTCAACAAATTAGAGGTCCATTCACACAAACAAGTTGAGGTGAATAGGGAAAATGCTGATTGCATAATTGAAACCTCTGGACGGGGTTTTGAAGCACATTCTAAACTTCTGCATCTCAGAGAGAGAGGTAAGAGAGAGTGGTAATTTAAACTTCTCTTATTGCATATGAAATGATAATATTTCATTTTTTTAAGATTGCCTGAAATTTTCTTTAATATTCAGGAATGTGATTCATTCCTCGCATTTTACCGTAAATTGTTCCCGTGCCATTGCTATGATTCTGTCTTAAACTATTTTTTCGGTTTTATATTGGATAGCAGGACTTCGTAAAGACTGTATAAGCAAAGAAGATTGCAGCTATACTAACATTGACTCCGATCATCAAAATCCTCAAATGTGCAGCTGCTATGCTTCTGAAATTTACGATAACCTCCGTGTGGCTGAGGTTTGCATAGTTTCATTTTCTCCTATGTTATTAGCATGTTTTGAAACGTAATGCCTTTTTCAAATGCGCACTTATCATGTTCCAGTGTTGATGATGTTGAACTGACCAACTACAAAATTTCAACAGCTTCTGCAAAGACCGAGATCTGACTTTATGGAGGTTCTACAACAAGATATTAATCAGAGCATGCGGGCAATCCTAGTTGATTGGCTTGTTGAGGTTTGATTGATATAATCTGGGTTATGCATTTTTTTTGTTGTTTTACTGAAGAGAATCGGAGCAATCATGCAGACACCCAAATGAAAACACATAAGAAACATGAGGCATCTTCCTGGCTTCAGGAATAATCTACTAAGAACCATCTTTTCATCACTTTCTGATAACACGCCATCTATCCCGTTAATGGTTGTTCAGGACATCATATTTCCTCAAAAAGTAAATAGTTTACCAGTCAAGCACATACTGTTTGACTGAGCAATGATCATTCTGATCAAAGATATTCTATAGTCAGCCTTGTCCGGGTGAAGTATCTAGGATCACTCTGCTGGCCTTTATATGTGTAACACCCCAACCCCAAACATAGTGCCATACCTAAAACTCACGAAGTGTGGGTGTGGTTTATAAGTGGTGGGAATTACTACTTGACAACTTGGACTTGAGAATTTTGGGTGGTTGTCAACGGGTCCAATTGGGCTCGAACCCAACAAGTAGTCAGGGCCAATTTTCCTCGATAACAGACCAGGGACCTAAGCTCGGGACGTTACAATATGGACCTTTGACATATTCTGTTTGATTGTATTAGGTGACAATTTGTTGAAATCAACTTTTAAAATCGATAGAGTATATTAGTATTCAATTGTGCCATTGTGGAGAAAGTCAAATATCTATTGCATAGCTCTGCTTGAATGAAGAAAGTATCAAAGTAATCCACGGCATGGTTTGTCCTAAACTGCCACATGCATCCAACAACTATGTCTGTGTTCAATGGTGATAATGTGCCATATTTTCCATAAATTTTATTTTTGATAATCATTTTAGACCATCGACTAACGCAAACCAATATACAAAGCGCTTACATTTTTAAAATTATCGGAAAAAAATCTTCAGTGTTGTTTGTATTGTAATCTCATATTCTACAATTTCCCACTATAAATGGGCGGTTTGCTTGTTTCAAAAATGAAACCATTTAAGTGTCCAAAACATTTGAGTTTTATTGTTGAGATGTGCATAAGCTCATGCAGATATGTTGTTCTTTCTACTTCAGGTTGCTGAAGAATATCAGCTTGTTCCAGACACTTTATATCTCACAATTCATATCATAGACTTGTATCTTTCTCAAAATTACATGGAAAGGCAAAGACTTCAATTGCTTGGCATCACTTCCATGCTGATTGCCTCGTATGATCTCTTACCATATATCCTGCTTTATTGTTCTATGCTTCATCTTACTATGATCTGGAAAGAATTAAAATGTAGTTACATTTTCCTAATTCTGGATCTATTTTCCTCAAATTACGCCAAGTATTGTATCCTTATTGGTTAACGCTTAATATGATTTACCCAATTTGCATAAGTTGACTGTTGTTACTACCGACAGCAACTAGACCTGAACACGATTAGAAGACGACATAGATGACTATGTATAAGTCAATGTTAGAGTTCTTTTTCCTTGAAAGAAAGAAGCACTGCCTTGCATTAACCAATTTACCAAAACATACTGTAGGACGACTACCAAAATAATAGGTCTCTCCTGAAAGATTTACGTGGATAATAGTAAATGTGGAGATCAGGAATGTGATGGGACTCATGTTTGAACCTGTTTAACTTATCACGACCTTTCAACAAAAAATGTACTACTTATCTCCTCAAGTACCTTTGCCTGGTTGCCACTGCTAATTTCAGTAAGTATAATACTAATAATAATGATATACAAATCATACCTGAGTACTCTTACATTTCCAAGAGATCCCTTTTTACTATCCTAAGAAATGCATTTTTCACTTGTTCACCATGTCACCTGCACGCTGTGTTCCAGAAAGGTTACTTAGAATTGAATGATATTTTCTTCATTCCGTTGAAAGCATGCTATATATTTTTGTCTGCTTTTGATAGGCACCAGAAATGGTTAGTGTGGGTGTTCAATTGTATATTGAGCTGATCCGTAAAATTGAGATTCAATATAATCGATCTTCAGGAAGATTATCAGGCTCTTCAAACTGGTAGAATGAAATCACATTATATGGAGGGTTACATAACAGAAATCTAAACCCTACGCACATTTTTTGAGATATGGTGGCTCAACATCGTCTGGATGCAGATCAAAATGCCCGCATTATTGTCATCCATATAAATTTGATCCATTTTCATTTGTTGCATTTTTCGATGAGTTAAGGTTCAACACATTCTGACATGCTTATTTTCTGATGTACCTAATTTCAACTAGGATATGCCATAATCCTTGATCATCGAATTATTTATATTTTGCAGAAAGTACGAAGAGATTTGTGCCCCCAGTATTGAGAAATTTTGCTTCATTACAGACAATACGTACAAACGTGAAGATGTATGCACCACCAATTTCAATCTCTTCTACTTCTTTTGTGCAACATTTTTCTAGATCTGCGAATTGCGTATTTTGCCGTTTCTTTTGTACTTCAATTCTTCTCCTAGTCTCATACATTAAAAATAGGTGTCTTTTTTTCAGCAATCAGTTTCTTGCAGCATCCATTCTTATTATGCAAGTACATCTCTAGATTATTGCAGCTTTGTTGGTTGAACAATATTCAAGCATCTGTTCTTTTTTGTGATTATCCTATCTTGAAAATGTTGATTGTTTGAGCATCTGATTTGCTAATAAATGCATTTTTTATGGCTTGATTGCACTGTTAGCCCGTCTCTTAGTTAAAGATCATTGAAATGCATCTGAATATCTCATTTGAATTAATCGAGGTAGGTTATGAAAATGGAGATTCAGGTTCTTTGCTTCATGAGTTTCCGCATCTCTGTGCCTACTGCAAAGACATTTCTCAGGTTAGATTGCGATATTCGAAATCTTTTTCAAGTCATATTTTTCATTCGTATTTTCAAAAGAATAGTTTGGTGTTCTCACCCTTTGGATCTCATATCAGGAGGTTTCTTCGAGCCGCACAGGATTCTAAGGTATGCTCATAGTTTCTGTGTCTCTTAAGAGGGATAGAGTCTTCATAAATGAATATTGAGCATACTTTCTGTCTATTGTACAGGTCCCTTCTCTGGCTTTGGAGTTCTTGGCAAATTATCTGACAGAATTGACACTTCTCGACTATGGTTTCCTAAAGTATCTTCCCTCGATCATTGCTGCATCTGCTGTTTTTCTCGCTCGATGGATACTTGATCTATCTAACCACCCATGGGTGAGTGATACTTTTAGAAACCATAGCCTCATAAGATTTCTGGCTTTTCCATGTCTTCCTGAAAATTGCTTTCATTAGGATTCAACTCTAGAACACTATACAACCTACAAGGCCTTGGACCTGAAATCAATTGTCACCGCTATGCAAGATTTGCATAATTTGCAAAGTAAAACCAGCCACTGCCCTCTTAATGCCATAAGAGAAAAGTACAGACAACTTAAGGTACTTCAATTAGATTTCTTCGAATCAGATAAGGTTTGCATTTGATTTTTTTAGAATCTTGTGATTTGATCTTTGTTTCCTTTTCTTGCAGTTTAAGTCTGTTGCGGATCTTCCACCGCGAGAGCTGTCTCCGACATTATTCTTATGAACAAGATGGTGACCTAAGTGACCAAGACTGTTGACGAAGGATCATCAGGCTAACCATTCCTTGAGGATTCTGAAAACCCGCAAAATCTTTTTGCTGGTCTGTTCATATCCATTCTTCGTGTGCATTTACAATCAGTGACCGATTTCTTTAGCTTTCAGCTTGCCATCTCTTTCATATTATGCTGGCGATCTGAATCGGAAGTTGTAGCATGAACTGTAGAGTAGATGAAGGGAAGTTAACAGCCCAATGGCTAATTTATTCCGAGATTTTACAATTCACCATGTAAACCATCTCTGTCCATTGGTGAGACAGAACTCGATGTAACATTGGAAGAAAAAACACTTCTGTTGTTGTATGTTAGTCGGAATGAGATTTGAAATCTGCAACTAAACATGGACCTGATTGGTTGTTTTTTGTGGATTATGAAATGAAAAGTTATTGTTAAAATTTTTAAGCAACATATTTCAACTTCATCAGGCTGTCATTCCTGGACAATTTTTTCTGCAAATTGGCATAGCTGTAATTCGCCTAGAAAATTTCAGATATGGCGGACAGAATTGTGAGGTGCTTTCGTCAATTTTTTGCCATATTTCATGTGAGGTGGCTGCTGCGTTTTGGAGGTTTAGGACTGCCTATTCTCATCTCTTCTCCATCTTCAAATTACTAAGATCAGGTCAAGATTCGCTGCCGAAGATCATGCCAAGGATGAACCAAGTTTAGGCTGCTATGGAGCAAGTTTGGTCAGGCATCATTGGGTGATGTTTCTCTATCTTCTTTTCCTTTTATTTGTATTGGTGTGGTTCATTGTTGATACACTTTCGGGAGATTTTTTTTGGCTTTGTTTAATCTTTAGGAAGAACTATTTTGATCACCATATCTGGTGGAGAAGTTAGACTGGGTCGAATATGCCTCGTGGTTTTCCCCTCTCATTTTGGGGCTTTCCATGTTATAATATATAGTATTTGTGGTTGTGCTTGTGATTGAATTTTGTTCTTGATTGCTTGTGGTTCTTGTACTGTTCGATTAGTTGCTTGTTTCGATAAGCTTTCGCAATATTTGTGGGATTAATTGTTCCCAATATCGTGGTATCAGACCTAGGTTCAAATGTGGATTACAGGATGAAGTTTGGTCTGGATCAAATGATAAGTCTTAACGAGGCTAATTACAGTTTGTGGAAAAACAAGATGAAAGATCTTTTATATATTAAGGCCATGCACCTTATGATGTTTTTCACACAGAAGCTTGAAGCAAAAATGAATGAAGACTGAAAATTTGAACACGAGCATGTTTGTGATTTCATCAGACAGTTCATTGAAGAAAATGTTTACAACCATATCGAAGATGAAAGCCATGCTAGAAGCTTGTGGTTGAAGCTAGAAAATCTTTACGCATCTAAGACGGGAAGTAATAAATTGTTTCTTCCCAAGAGATTGGTAAACTTGAGGTTCAAGGGTGGTAGCTCTGTTCTAGGTTTTCTGAGTGATTTTTAAAGAATCACAAGTCAGTTGACAAGTATGGGAATAAAATTTGAAGACGAGATGCTAGTACTATTGTTGCTTGCTACTCCACTAGTTTCTTGGGAGACTTCTAGAATTTCACTTACTAACTCTACAATTAACGGAGTTGTTTCTTTGGAGGTTGTCAAGTCCGTCATTCCGAATGAGGAGATGCGAAGAAAAGCCCAAGAAAGTAATACACATTCAGAGGTTCTTGTCATAGAGAACATGGGGATGAGCATGAACAAGAATGATAAGCGCAAAGATAACAACATGAGCAAGTCTAGATCCATATATTAGAACATGGAGTGTCACTATTGTAAGAAGAAAGGACACATAAAAAAGTATTGCTTTCAATTAAAGAGAGATAATATGAATGGTGGTGACAAGTAAGATAAAAAGAATGAATAAGTTGTTGCACATGCACAACATGAGCTTCTCATTGTCCGTGATGAGGAAATGGTGAATGACGCGCATGATGATACTTCTTGGCTTGTTGATAGTGGTTATGCACTAAATGTTACATCGCAAAGAGAGTTCTTCTTGTCTTACACATCTGGTGATTTTGACACATTAAAGATGGGGAATGGTTCTTTATCATATGTTGGTTGGCATTGACAATGTTGCATTGAAGAATGCCAATAGTGCGTTGTTGACACTCAAAGATGTGAGGTATGCACCAAACATGCATTTAAATCTCATTTCTGCAGGCAAGCTTGATGAAGGATATATCAACACTTTTGATGGTGAACACTAGAAGCTTACTTGAGGATCTTTGGTTTTTGCTCGTGGCAAGAAGTAGCAATAATATTTACATCATGAATGCATCCATTTTCCATGATGTTGCACATGTGACTAGAGGTGCATAATCTATTGAGTTGCGGTATCGATGATTAGGGCACATGAGCATGAAGGGGCTTCAGTGCTTTGTGAGAAAGAATACGCTAGCATATATCAAGAAAGAGAAGCTGGAGAGATGCACACACTGCTTGGCTTGGAAGCAGATGAGAGTCTCCTTCAAGAGCCATCCACATTCTAGGAAGATGCAACCATTGAAGTTTGTTCATACAGTTGTTTGTGATCCTTTAAAAATAAGTTCTCATAGTGGTTCACTTTATTCTGTTACATTTATTGATGATTTTTCAGGAAAGTTTGGGTCCATGCCTTGAAGAGGAAGGATCAAGTCCTTTATGCTTTCAAGATTTTTTATGCGCAAGTGGAGTGACGATTTAGAAAGAAGCCGAAGTGTGTCCGCAGTGATAATAATGGTGATAATAATGGACCATTCGATGAGTATTGCAGATCTCATGGTATCATGCACCAGCATACTCTACCCAAGATGTCGCAGTTGAATGTCATAGTAGAGAGAATGAACATGACCTTGATGGAGAGAGAGCGAATTGTCTCCTTTTTGAGACTAAGTTGCCTAACTTTTTTGGGTGTAAAGAACTTTACACGGTTCTTCATGTTATTAATCTATCTCTACACGTACCTTTGGATGGTGATGTT
This sequence comes from Ottelia alismoides, assembly GCA_037367405.1. Classification (NCBI taxonomy): domain Eukaryota; kingdom Viridiplantae; phylum Streptophyta; class Magnoliopsida; order Alismatales; family Hydrocharitaceae; genus Ottelia; species Ottelia alismoides. Next base: position 234,804 of record JAZKJV010000809.1, read on the forward strand.
CTAGATAGGGTTTGTCACAACAAGGATGTCTCATACAACCATTTACGAATCTTTGGATGCTGTGCATTTGTGCATATTCGCATGGATGAAAGGTCCAAGTTGGATGCAAAGACAAAACAATGCATTTTCTTGGGATAGGGCCAAGAAGAGCTTATCAACAGGTTGTATGATCCATTTGAGAAAAAGCAAGTGAGAAGCAGGGATATGGTCTTCTATGAAGATCAAACCATTGAGGACATCCAGAAAGATGCTAAGGATATTCTATTTAAATAAAATTTTAAATTATTTATATCTTGTTTATGAATTGTGCAAGTTGTCTATGATTATTGATGGATAGCATGTGATTGGGTGTTGAGATGCCCCGCAGAGGCAGGACATTACATGTCAATCGACCATTCACATTCCTATCTAGAGACATCAACTCCATTCTTGAGTCAAATGCGGCTTATCTCGACGCTAAGAGGAAGAACGCTAGAACGAACCTCATTAAGAACATGAAAGATATAATCAACTATATTTACATGAAATTTCCCCATGAAGTAAAGAGGATAATGTCAAAATCATTGGAGACCTAAATGAAATTGCGACCTCTAGAGAAAAACATCAATAGAAGAATGATTATGATTTTGCTCAAGACTTCATTGTATAGGGCATTATCATGATCGATTTGATGATGATGATTACTTTAAAGATGTTTACGAATATTAAAGTTAATCATTTTTTTAAAATGTTTACAACCTCTTTAAAAATTCATGTTAAAATAATATATATATATATAAATGATGATATAATCATCTGATTGAATCAATTTGATTTTTTAGTGCAACATGTTTAGACCTTTCGGATGAAATGTTATACAAGGAGAAGAAGAGGTGATTTCATAGTGGCAAAGGAAAAACTTGAGTGGCTTCTTGTGGCTTGTTTATATAATATCAATAATTAAGTTAGTATATATAAGTCTGCATCTCAAACATATGATCAAAGATATATAAGCTGTAAGATCAGTAGTAAGTACACATCTAGACTATGTATAATGATCATAACTTTGCAAATGTACATGATGTCAATAACTTCTCATGTATAAGTTTGCTTCTGTTTATAAGTTTGCAGTTGTAGGTTTGCATGTACACACACACACATATATATATAGGGTAAAATGGGGCTGCCCCTAGGGAGTAGCCAACTTGGCTACTCCCACCCCTATTTTCCCCTCATTTTTTTATTTTTTTGGAAAATAAAAATTTGTATATTCATCACTATATCCCACTCACATTCTATTAAAATTTCGTCAGAAACAGAGACTCCTAAGCCCTCCATCCAGACGTCATTTTTTTAACGGTCGCAGGATTTTTTAAATCGACCATGTTTGGATGGAGGCGTAGGAGTCTCTGTTTCTGACGAAATTTTAATAAAATGTGAGAGGGATATAATGATGAATATATAAATTTTTATTTTCCAAAAAAATAAAAAAATGAGGGGAAAATAGGGATAGGAGTAGCCAAGTTGGCTACTCCCTGGGGGCAGCCCCATTTACCTCATATATATATATATATATAGGGAAAAATGGGGCTGCCCCCTAGTGGTAGCCAACATGGCTGCCCCCACCCCATTTTTTTGGCAATTTTTTTTATTTTTTTTGGAAAAATAAAATCATGTATATTCATCCATATATCCCTCCTATATACCATTCGAATTTCGTCAGAAACAGAGACTCCTACGACCTCCATCCATATGTCATTTTTTTAATGGTCGCAATATCATTTCTAATTTGGGAGGGGGGCCATGACCCCTACCGCCCCCCCCCCCCCCTTCCCTCCGCCCATGGTGGGCTACAATTTCATCTCTACATGGTTATGGAGATAATAACCTTTCAAAAAGGAATGCTCTTTGGTCTTATATTGAAGGTCTTTTTTTGCACATCATCCATGTCATGGCTAGTGGGTGACTTCAATGTTGTTAGATTTGCCTCGGAGAAGGTGGGAGGTAATGCCCCTAACTCTCGGGCAACAGAGGACTTCAATAGTTGCATTGGTAGAGCATGCCTCATTGAACCGCATACAACCGGAAATCTACTTTCTTGGTAAAACAAACTCCTCTGTGGGGTAATCCGGGATCTTTGCTAGATTGGATCAGGTCCTATGCAACCCTATGTGGATGGAGCTCTTTCCCCTATCAAATCTATGATACCCCCCTTTGGCGACTCGTCACCTTCTCCTGTCAGTCCAGTTGACTAGGGAAATCCGCAAAACAAAACCTTTTTTGATTCCTTAATTACTGATGTGTTACCTAGAAGTGGTGGAAAATGCATGGGCGAAGAGTGTAAGGAGGAACCCACTATTTGTTCTGGCAAGGAAGCTTATAAAAGTTAAATCTCTCAAAACTCGGGCGAAAAAAGCTGTTGATATTGAGGCGAATCTTAAGGCAGGAAACTCCTTCTTGGAAGCTATCACACTTGCATTGGGTGATTCTCCACTTGACCACTTCTTGAGGCATATCTATGACCTCATTCTCAATTTTGGTAAGATTTGGATAAGTTAGATCTGCTCTCGCATATCTATGACCTCATTCTCAGTTTTGGTCAAAGGAGTACCCTTTGGCATGTTCAAGGGTTAAAGGGGCCTATGAGACGAAGACCCCTTAAGTCATCTTCTATTTACAATTGCTATGGAAGCGCTTACTGGGCTTGTGGACTTGGAAGTTGAAAGGAGGAAGTTTCAATCGTTGGGAAGGGGTCCAGTTGTGGCACCATCACATCTCATTTATGCAGACGATTTGTTATTCTTTTACTGTTGCTCTCATAAGTCTCTTAGCTCTATACAAAGGATCTTGGAAAACTTTTATGAGGTGCCATGCCTTAAGATGAATGCGATAAAAAACTGTCTATTCTGCTCCAAAAAAAGCTAAGGGAGAGTTTGCTTACAACATGGCTGCTGGTCTACTGGGATAATCCCCGCCCTATACCTATCTTGGCATCCCATTGGTGCATTTATATTTAGGGAGAAGAGTCATCTACGCATTGGAGGGTAAAATAAGTGAACACCTATGTGGCTAGAAATCAAATCATCTCTCCATAGCTGGAAGGATCCAACTCATAAAATCCGTCATCAACAAAATCCTATTGTACTGGACCGAAGGTACTATTATACCCAACTCGTCTATGTTCACTAATTTCTTATGGCCCTATAAGAGACACGAAGTTTCATGGGAAAAAGTTTGCCTTCCTAAAGAAGGAGGAATGGGATTACGTTCCCTTGCCGATCTTACAAAGGGAGCAACTTTAGCGTGGGCTTGGAGACTCCTCACATCAGATCAGTCTCTTTAAGCTTTCTACATGAAGATCAAAAATCTCCATTCGTTAAACTTCTGGGATGTCTAAGTTAGGACCGATATTTCTCCTATTTGGAGACGGTTGTTACGTCTATGACCTCTCTTGCAAACATGTATTAGAGGGATAATTCCCATGTTCTCTTGGCTCCCTAGTCCAACGAGATACTCCTTCCGATCAACTTTTGATATGATACGCTGCAAAGCATGGGTGGTAATGTATGGTGTAGCAAAGTGGCCCCAAAGCACTCTTGCTTCTTATACAGAGCAGTGCGTGACAAGCTCCCTACTAGGGATCGATTAGTTAGATACGACGTAACTCAGATTGGTGAACATGTCCTTTGTACTCAGATTGGTGAACATGTCCTTTGTGAGCCCCCTGGAATATGTGGATCGTATTTTTTGAAAGTGCCCGTATGCTTCTCGGATCTGATCAAGGGTGTGCCACTCGCTCTAGCTACCCTGCTAGCCAGTTGATCTACATTTGTTGGATTCTCTAGGTTGGGTGCAAGGTCTATGCGGTAACTATACTCCTGATGGTAAGAGACTGAGGACTGCACTCTCTACGATTATTTGGTAGATTTGGAAGGAGAGAAACCAAAGGTGAGCTGACTCTGATGCAAACAATATCTATACTATATACTAAAGCTGGGTTTTCCCAGCTTTAGCCCTGATATAGACACGTGGATAGGTCCTGCGTATAGCTGGGCTTTGCCAACTTTCTTCTTCTAATGGACACATGGCATACCCAACTTTCAACCCCGCCTTTCTTTCCCTTTTCTGTGTACTCTCTCTCCCCTTCTTGCACTCTCCTTCCTCTCTCTACCCACGATCTCCCCCTCCCTCCCATTTCTATCTCTCTGTGCGCACTCTCTCTCCGCCTTTCATATCCTCTCTCTCTATAAAATATACGATCTTGCGCACTCTCTTCCCCCTTTCTCTCTCTGTGTACGCACACTCTCTCCCCCTTTCACATGGTGTCTCTCTCTCTCTCCTTAAAATACACGATCTCCCCTCCCTCCCCTTTCTCTCTCCGCATTCTCTCTCCCCCTTTCGTATACTCTCTCACCACCTCCTTTCATATCCTCTCTTTCCTCATAAAAAGGCAGTTACGCCCCTCCCCTTCCGTAAGGAATGTCTCTTCCTGCAAAATTGCATGTAAGGTCTTTTCTCTCCTCTCTACATTTGTATAATTCTCTCTCTCCAAGATGACTTCTCTCTCTGACCTGTACCTTTCTCTTCCCCCATTCTCTCATCTTTTTCCTGGATATTTACCTTATTTTACATTATTATTATGAAAATATTAATTATATTACCATTTTCAAAGCATATTTGGAAAGATTGGTATTTTTGAATTCTTCTCATACACACTTTCACAAGTATTACATACAACACTACTAAGTCTAACCGATATATTTCTTCTATAAAATTTTCTTAGTATGTTTTAATAAACTCCAAAATACTACATTTGCTCCATCTTTTAAATTTGCAAATTTAAGGTTGTTACTCTAGAAACTTCATGCATATATGATTATCATATATTTGATACTACTGAAAATACTTTATAAATTTTCAACATCACATATGTTCTTGCATTCGTTTTTAAATATATCACCCAATATCTATTTCATGTTACAATGATATCTATATCATGTTACAATGACGGTCCAATCTAAATTTTATTTAGAATGCAATGCATAGATTTGCCAATATACATGTATGACCCTTCACATGAAACTTTATATATATGGTCATATGTAGATTATATCTATTACATATTCGTCGTCTCATAACATTTTTTAATTATAGGTGGCTATGCAAATATTGATATAACATAAAGAATATGATACGAGTAATCAAAAGGAATTAAGTGCTCATTGATTATCTTCATAATTGATTACATTGTAAAAATCATTTAATTCATATATACCCACTATAAATATCATTTAAACATCATGTGACTATTTTATAGGTACGTCCTACATCACCTATTTCTTTTTGTAGGATCTTCTGTAAATAATCGTAATATTCAACATTACCTAGAAGTTTAAAACACCTTAATAATAACATTACTTTATGTACATTTATATAGAGTTATTAATACAAATGACATTGATTTTTTAGTTTTCATACATATTATTTTTTACCTGCACAACCCTTTAAATAATTTACATTAGATATTTTTGTGCCAGTTTATAGTAGCTTTTAACCATTGCATTGGTTTCTTACCCACATGATTTTAAGTATTTGTATAACATATCCGTATATTTGTTATATTACATATTTTAGTATGAGCTTTTGCTTATATAATCCATTAAGTATTAAACTACATATATATAGTTATATGCATGAACTTTTTAGGTAGAACAACACTTTATACATATGTGTGCATGCGCATGTACGTATATGTATTTATTTTAAGTTATATGTACCTCCACATATGTGGGTCTTTTAAATAGGTGACCCAATAGCTATTTGGTCTAATATATTTACATATTCTCCGATGCCTTCTTTAAAATATGATCACACACCACTTTTTTGTGGTCGTATGACCGTATACTTTTAATTGCATATATTCATATTTTGTAGTAGATTTTAACACAAAAGAACATGTAAATTGTTTATGTTATATATTATTTGTTTATGTTGTTTATGATGGTATAAGTCCAATCCCTATATGCTTACATTTACACACAATACATCTATAACATATATAATTATATCTATAAAAAGAACATCATATAAAAGATACATTATATGATTCCTATTATACTTATGTCATTCTACATGTATGATGTGTTAATCATTTATTTATATATTTTTCTTGATCATACATACATGAATATAGATGTTTTTCAAAAAACACTATGCATATATTTCACATGTTATATAGTGCAGAATAATTATATCTATACACAAAATAGTATCATCAAATGTAGTGATAATTCTTTAACCCCAATACTTTGAATCAACAAATTTTCTTCAGAATATCAATCACAAGAACAAAGAGGAATTGATTCTAAAAATCAATCGAATGGCTCGAATTTTTTATTCAATGCAATAACAAATGATTCAAATAACTAAACAAATAGAAATAAATTTATTGCAATACAAGACATCAATAAAAAATGTGCACATAAAGATGTATTATCAATTGAATCTTTCATAAAATAAAAATGTGCACATAAAGATGTAATATCAAATAAATCCTTCATAAGACATCACTCTCTTCCTCCCTCTCTCAGTATTTTTATTTGAAATATTTCAGTGTTGCCCTCAAATTTTGTTCAAAAAATTCAATTCGATTACTGTGATTTTTATTTCATGTATTTTGTAAATTACAATCAATACAAAACTTATATGTCATATTATTTTTATAATTTTGATTTATCTTAGCGTGTTTCTTACTATATACTATATTATATCATATGAGGATTATCTTGATTGATTAAAACAATTTCATTTTTTAATAATACAAACATGAATATATCTACAATTTTGTTGACAATGATTGATATCAATTTCTGTATTACTGAATATATGTGTGTGTATTGTATAAGTATGCATCAATATGTGTGTGTGCATGTGTGTGTGTTAATGCATGTGTACGTACAAATTTAGGACGGAGATGCACATTCAAATGCAACTGGTATATCTATATCAATCCATCATCGTATTTTAAACAGATATAGATAAGTATTTTTTTGACGGACATGGACATAGATTTTTATTTTTTTCACATACGGATTTTGGTATAGATGCCGATTTTTTTAAGCTTAGAAAGGAACACGGTTACACTTTTTAACAGATTCATATATATCTATATTACTGAATCTATATTTGTATATTGTATAAATATATCAACATAGGAATCTTATCTATCAATTCGAGATGAGAGTCCCACTTCTCTCTTTCTACATATGAGAGTCATTTCCCCTCTCTCCATCTTAATGTGGATACTCTCTTCCTCGCAATCTTTTTCTTTCCCCAACAATTTATGTTCGTTCATACCCATTTCTTGCCTCTTTCCATATTAAGATTATATACACTAATAACATTAATTTCAAAAGCTTTTGTCTTTAAAAATAAAATAATATTCAATTTTAATATATTTTGTAAAAGTCGATAGTTTGTTTATACTGATACTATTTAATTGAATTAATTACACAAAATTTAGATTAAATGATTTTTTATTGATTTTGACATTGCTACCATTTCCTTAAACATTGAACATAAATTTAAACAATATTCTTCACTCCATTGACAGAATTTGCTTTTTAGTGAAGCATCACTGCCCAATTATATTATTAATATCCATTAATGAATTATCGTACATTGTAGTATAAAGAGTAATGACTAAAAGGTGTGTGTATATATCTATGTATATATATAATAGTAAAGCAAATCATCCTTGATCATTAATGTATTAACATACAACATTAAAAAAGGATAATATATAGTAAAAAAATCATTCATCATGATGTGGTGATTGTACTCACATGATCGACAATTTCCCAGACTGATGTATATCTTTAGTATTGCAGAACATGCCAGTTGTGGAAACATGATACAAGATTTACTGCGTGTGAGATTGATGATGAGGATTCAGATTCCTTCAATTAGAAAGTCCTTGATGACAAATGGTTGATAAAAATTCAGGTCATAATATCCGACTATTTTCATAAAAAACACTAGCTAAGGTATCTTCCTTGGGAGGTATTTTTAATGTTAAACTTTAAATTGCTAAGCTTAGTTGATATGGAAGGTCGTCGCAGGGTTATCTACTGAAATGATACTGATGAATTGACAAATCAATCATAATGGAATAGTGGAAATGAAGACCAAGGGTCTCTGATGAACCTGTTTAAGCATGTAAGAGATGAATGGATAGAAAATGACTTGCCTAGATGGCTTGGTGCACATAGGTAATATACCATGAATGTTATTTGTGTATGATATGATCATTTGATTGTCTGGTATACTACGCGAGTTACTTTTTAGTATTATTACCATTTTATCTTATTTTTTATTTGTAGCGATAACACTGATGTGGAAGAAAGAAACATAAGTTGATGATAATTGAGTACTTTGTTCCATGTAGATTATATCATGGTATAGTAGATGCTTTGAGATTCACAAGCTTTGAAATTCATATCGTCACCTTGAAACTGGTAGCATTGTATCCAGCTATTAAATCCTATGAGAAAAAAGTAAACAAAAAATACACATCATTAATTGTTTGATGACTCGGTTATTTCAAGTGAAGGAACAAATAAAATTATAAAAAATATGCATGACTACTATTCTGTTAATAAAAACAAAGGAAAATAAATCAATAGTGTGAGTAGAGATATAATAAAAAAGAAGGTGAAAAATAAAACATGAAAATACATATAGTGTTTGTGTAATGATTTTTTTAAATTTTTGCAGTCCACAATATAGTTGTGAATATTGTGGTGCATTACTTTGAGAAGTAGGATGTGTATATATGAAATGCAAAAAAGTTACCATAGTTTTAATGGATGCAAAGTTAATAAATTTAAAGATAAAGTTAGATTATATTAGTCATTATTTGCAAGATTATATTAGTCATTATTTGCATTTAATTTTTTTAATTGCAGAACTCTTTCATTATTTTTGTTATGATTTTACTTATTCGAATCTTTTTAGGTAAATATTATTTTGGGGATTTTTGTGTAGATCTCATTATAACATTATTAATATTTTTAGTTTAAACTCTATTTTAAGTAAAATTTTACCTCAATACATATATGTATATATTATAATATTCAATATACGATATGATATTAGTTATTCGTGTGATTTATAATTGAAATAAACTCCATATGTATAATTGAGTAGTTTAAATTTGTTTTCAAAAGTCTTAGTCATTAATGCCACATATACATATTATTTTTTAAAAAAATATAATTGCATGACAAATGCAAATTAGTTGGTCTTATAATCAACGATTAATAATTATTCTACATGAATTGATGTCCCACGATATTAATACCATTGTTCTAAAGATATTTTATTAACTTATTCATTTTTTTAAAAAAAATATAATCTAATATCTTACTTAATTTCTATAATTTTAAAAAATATTACAAACCATGCATATTCTCCAATCCGCCGCGAAGCGCGGGCTATTACACTAGTAGAACGTAGCATCTCACTATCTCTTGGAATATATCTACTCTGACAACCTAACCCTGGCTGTTGCTGGATCTTATGTGGTGTTTTATTTATTTTTTTGTCTCCTTTCTTTTTATATGTCAAAGGCTGCCTTTTAGCCTTAGGGTTTCGTACGCATAAACATGTAACGTCGTAGATGCCTTTTTTTCTTTGCAGATATAATAAAGTTACATTTACCTCTAAAAAAACAGCATTGTAATTATAGCTTCATCATCATATGTGTGCAGATAGAAAACAATATCCTTTCCCTCCCATAAATAGTAAAAGAGTTTAATGGAGCTGTCCCGTGTCGTTTTTGGCGTTTCTTTTGAAAAATATCGTCGTGTATATTCATCCCTATATCCCTACTATATGCCATTCAAATTTCGTCAGAAACATAGACTCCTGCAGCCTCCATCCAGACAGTCATTTTTTAACGGTAACATGATTTTTTAAATCGACACCATCTCGATGGAGGCCGTAGGAGTCTCTGTTTCTGACGAAATTCGAATGACATATAGGAGGTATATAGGGATGAATATACATAGCGATATTTTTCAAAAAAATAAAAAACACCGAAAACGGCATGGGGATGGCTGCCCAAGAGGGCAGCCCCATTAAACTCATAGGGCCCGTTCGGTAGGAGAATAAGCAGGAATAAGGATGGGGAATAAGGGGAATATGGGTCTATTCTCTGTTCGGCTGGAGGATAAGAATAAGGAGAATAAGGTGAAATAAAGGTAGGTAAGGTGGGATAAAGATAGGAATAAGAGTGAAATAAGATGAAATAATGGGGAATAGTCGTACCACGGGGAAGCGTGTTGGGAGCTTATTCCCCTTATTACATTCCTCCTTATACCTCAAACGAACAGGGCCATAGTAAAAACAACTTTAGGATTATCCATAAATTGGTATAATATCAACCTATGATACAATCCGTCAATTTCATATTGGGATAATTACACCCATAATCCTGAGTAATTTCGCAATAACAATCATAACCCCGTATAATCGTGAATTACACCCACAACCCTTAATAATGCTTAACTCTTACACCAAAGACCCTGTGTTAACTTCCATCCAATTTCTTGTTAACTGTGACGATATCTGTAAAATATTTTATATTTTTACCCTTTATGTTCTCATTATTTACGAAGGAGACCATTCCCTCCCCTCCCCCGCCCTGCGCCCCCTGCCAACCTCCTCCCCTTCCTCCTCCAGCTCACACCATCCCCCTCCTGCATCGACCAGCCTGCCGCCATCCCCTCCAGTCCGTCAGCTTCTCCTCCTCCCCTACAGCGACCAATAGCAGCCACCATCCTCCTCTTGGCCTTCTCACATCCTCCACTCCAGGTCAACTCGTGACCCCAATTTCTGTACGAGTGAGCATGACCAGCAATGTCGAGCGGTGCAGGGGTCACATTCTACCGACCCTCTTTATTTATCCAGTAAAGTGCTTAAAAGATGAGCACTAACCAATGTAGATTGCACAATTAGCAACATCACGAGGCTCAAACATCCCACAAGCAAAAAATTCTGTAAAAAAAAGTTGCAAGCACTTCACAGACAACCAAAATTATGTCCAATGTGAAGGGGGAGTTTCATTATACAGTATGCAAATAAGATGAAGCTGATTACAACCCCAATGAAGCAAAAGAATGAGACAGACAAGAAGTTGCAGAGCTTGAGCAGCTATGTAAAGCCATCCCCGGGTGGACGCTCCCATGTGTAGTAGGCAATTCTCAGGCACTCCAGACCCATCACCACCTCCCCGTTCGGTGCCACCCTCTTGGCATCCTCCTCATTGAAATCATTGCATATCATGTGGGTGACCCAGTCTGCCTCACCGCACACGTTGTTTCCCCCATCTCCTCCATTATACCCTTCCAACTATGCCGCTTACTCTTCATGTTCATCAGTAATGACGGGTGCGCATCCACGACCCCTGTTTGGTCGTTCTTGACAAACCCACCTCGGGGCTCGACAGTAGCTCCGCCAGCCTGCGCATCCCCGACATACGGTCGAACTACGAGCAGGGTTCGTTTTCTGATGGCGTGACTGGAAGAAATGAATCTGTCGTGGAACGAGGGTGCTGTAGCGGATGGAGGAGAGGCCGAAGGGCAACAGGAGGAGGATGGTGGAGGCGGCGGGACGTGAAGGAGGGGGAGGAGGCGGAGGGCATGGAGGGGAGGGCGGAGGGCATCAAGAAGACGACAGAGGCGGGGGCGCGGAGGACAGGGAGGGCATCGGGGAGGAGGTGGAGGGCATGAAGGGAGGGGCAGAGGGCAGCAGAAGGAGGAGGGCGGAGACGGAGGGGCGTGATGGATGGGAGGGCGTCAGGGAGGAGGTGGAGGGCGATAGGGAAGCTTAAAGGAGGAGGGCGGAGGCGAAGGGGCACGAGGGGGGAAGGGTGTCGGGGAGGAGGCGGAGGGTGGAGGGCAGCAGGGGTGTCCTGGAGAAGGAAGGCTGAGGGGCGGGAGGGGGCGTGCGTCTGGCGTGGAGAAGGAAGAGGGATGGGTTGGGGATTTTTATTTTTTTTCCATGTATGGGATTTTTAATAGTCGTTGGATTAGATAATGGGTTAGATTAACTCAATGAAATGGTTGGGTTAATGGGAAAACTAACGGAGGGTTATGGGTGTGAGATGGATTGACTATATGAGGTTTCTCATGTAATTCACGATTATGCAGGGTTATGATTGTTATTGCGAAATTACTCAGGGTTATGGGTGTAATTATTCCTTTCATATTTATTAGGGATTTTTACCTCATGAATCTTATAAATTTTGTAAACTACCTTCTCGACTTTTGAATAAATTTAATTCCTCCATTAATCCCGTAAACTTGCTAACTCTTACATCATGTACCATGCGGTTAATCTGTTTGAATCTCGTGGTGATCTTTGGGATAATTTACGAGGTCAATGGATCATTACATGGTGCAAAAGGTCGTCGAGGAATTTTAACAAGTTTCTAAAGTTTGCGAGGGTAAAAATCCTTATTTGTTAAGCATTTGCTATCCTATGGCGGTAACCGCACCTTCTCCCTTTTTCTCTCCACAATATAAAAAAAGGTGTGGAATATTACACTTTGGCTCCTGCAGTACTTTGCAGTGACTATATAATGTTCACCTTTTTCTTATTTACACACTGTCATCCCTTTCAAACTTCCATTTGTAAACATTTCACCGTTGTGGTTAAATTTGAAAAAACATCGGAACCTTATAACAATACTCATGTGTATATATCATTCTCTAGAATATCATCCAACATTGTAAGCTGTAGCTAGGGATTTTTTACTCCTATGCCCCTTCAAGATTGTGCAATTACAATTACGCTCGTACCTTTTTTGCAATATCACTTATGCCCTTGTGCTCTTCCACCGTTTAACAATTGTATCCCCCTTTAGTTTGACCCACGACTCGATGAATCAAATCATAATTTGTTCAAATCAAAGCCTAGTTAAGTGACAATATATTACATATGTACCCCCTCCCTTTCTTCGTACCATCGTCACCCTCGACACAAGCCAACTGTTAATATCACGTGTACCTTTTACCATTTACGCTTATACATCTTCTTTTAGCGTTCGTTAAAAGGGGAATGGGGGATAACTAACCCAAGGAGCATAACAGTTAATGACCCAAGAAGTTAGGGTAACAATTGATATTGCAAAAAGGGTAAGGGTATATTGGTTAATAGGCAGAATCTTTGGGGGTACACGTGTGAAAACCCCTTATTGTAATAAAATTAGCAATTACATAATATCTCTGATATCTGATCTATATTAAGAATTCATGTGATAATATAAATAAGTGTGGATTTAATCGATCTATGTTAAGAGAGGGCGAGGAAAACCCAAGAAGTATTTGATTGAGACTATACAAAGAGATCTCAATTTTTTTGGATCTAAGCCCGAGAATGACCCAAGATAGATCTGAATAGAGGTAAAGAATCCATGTACCCAATCTTATTTAATGTAAGAAAAGGTTGATGCTTTTATAAGAAAATAACAATTAAAAATTCACGAAAATCCTGAGTCAAGCTGACTTAAAAAGAATTAATATTTTAGGAATTTTACAAACATATCCTTACAAAACTTAAATATTATTCAAAGACCTCCTATTTTCTGTGTAATTGCACATATATCCCTATAAAATCATCTTCTTGATACTTATATTCCTCTCTTTTTGTTTGATGTCAATATTTTGAAGATGTACGCCTTCTAAAGTCCACATAATGACAGAAATGGTATCTCAGTTTATTGAATTATAAAATAAGATAAAATAAACTATCACAATACTCATTCATATAAACAAATCATCAAACAAACAATCTGTAATCGGAGGATATTGATCCTGACATACGAGTTCGACCTTAATTGAACCTGTTGACAACCATCTAAAATGCTTAAGTTTAATTGTCAAGTGATTTTTCATACTACTTATAATTCACTCTCACACTTTGCATGTAATTAGATGTTGGATTATATTTTAGGTATTAAATGAACCCAATATAAGATAGATGTGCAGTGTGAAAGCACAACATGATTGCTAATGGACATGGATTCATATGGTATTTACCTTATGTGTATTTATTGAAATATTATTTATCTTTTCACTATTGTATGTATTCTATCATTTTATTCATATTTTGACATTCATGTTCTTAGTAACTTTAATATATATATATATATATATGTGGATACATATATACCTTTGTTATCTGCGTATATCTCTATTCCTATCTTTTTTTTACATAAATACACTTACATATATACAATTGTATACATTTTTAACATGTTTGATATATTTTTTATCAAATAAAAATATTTAATATATTTGTTTAATATACATGCTGATCTATAAAATATTGCTCGAATCATCCTAATATGATTTGTATATGTATTGATTTTTGGGTAAATTATAAAAAGGATGCCAAGTATATCTTGATTTTTAATTCGAGGCCTTGTTTTTCAAATGTGTCAAAACCCATCCTGCTTAATCCTTGAGACGAGTGTGACATAAAACTCATACTCGTCTTAACATATTTTGCAATTCATTTACATCATAATACAATAATTAACAGGGAAACTAATCTTTTTGAAATATCACAACAAGTAACGTACTATAATCATGTACAACTCCTCACGTAAAATGGAATAGATGTGATATATACATGTTTTTAAAATCAAATCAAAACAATCGAAAAATCTAAAATCCAAATCCGTCGCAATTGTGAAACATCGTGAAATAAGCAATAACTATGATGACACAACATCTCTTACTAGATGTCTCTTTCATACTATCTTTACTTAGGTTAATAAATATAAGTGTCTATCGATAAGTGCATATCATTGTTAAAATAGATGCTTGGCGTGTATTTTGCTAACAATTAACAACTATATATGTATATATATAGAGAGGGGGGGGGGAGGGAAGGGATTCCTACTCCATGGAGTAGTAACTTACCTACTTTACTTTCATTTTTTCCACTTTTTTTTAATTTTTTTTGAGAAATACTTCCATTAATTTTCATAACTATATCCCTCTAATATGTCATTCAAATTTCGTCAGAAACAGAAACTCTTTTACCTTCCACCCAGAAAGGTAAATTACAACAAATCTAAGATCATTAAAATTACAACAGAGAATATAAATTTATCAATATCCGTATTCTCCTATATTGGTATTGGATTGCTTGTATCCCTAAAAGACCAAAGTCCATTCAATACAACGAAAACAAAGACAAGGGGCTGTGATTATTAGCACCTTTGGGCAGGTGGGCTAACCCCACCATGCTCGTCAATCTCAACCGTCCGATCTCTGCCATCGATCCCAAGATCGTCAGACCAACGGTCCCCATCTCACCCCACGCCAAGAGCCGAGATCAATTAATGGCGGTTCCGCAAGCCTCAATATACGCCCCATCGACCACGTGCTTATTCTCACCTGCGGTGACCGGATCTTTGATGGGCCCCCACGTAGAAACTGCGACGGCCACCAACATCAAAAAATACTCGAGTAAATTGCAGAGTGGTCCCTGAAATATAAACCTGATTCCAATACCGCACTCTAATTACAAAAAGCATAACAATATATGGTATGCGCTCTTACCAAGGATGAAAACGGTTGGGTACGAATACGAATATAGGTACAATCATATCTTTATCCATTTTCAAATACATACAGATACGAATATTGACGAATGTGAAAAATGTGTTACCATATCCTTAAAAAAATATGAATGTAAAACAAATATGAATCACATACTAATAATAACATGAATATTTTATAGATCAACTAAAATATAAATGTTTAGGATGGTTTAAATATAAA
The DNA here is from genome assembly GCA_037367405.1 of Ottelia alismoides. Classification (NCBI taxonomy): domain Eukaryota; kingdom Viridiplantae; phylum Streptophyta; class Magnoliopsida; order Alismatales; family Hydrocharitaceae; genus Ottelia; species Ottelia alismoides. The sequence continues at coordinate 250,640 of JAZKJV010000809.1, forward strand.
ATACATATGTCAGATATTGTAGTTTCATAATAATTATATCAACAATGATGAATGCAATCATAAAATGTTATTACATACATTTATAAATAAATCTATTACTATTATAAATTCAAATACAAATATACGAATACGAATGTAAATATTAGCGAATGTCAAAGTGAATCCATATTCGCATCTATTTTAAAACGAACATGAATACGAATGCCAAAATATGTATAAAACGAATACGATAGCGGATCGAATACGAATATATTCACGTTCGTTTTCATTCCTAGGTCTTAATGCAAGAAATTATATTAAAATAAATCTTGGAGACCATAGGGTAAGCATAAAAGAAAGCCTCACCTATGCATCGAAATCTCAATTGTAGCCATCGTTTTCAAATGCAATAAAGAAGGGTCGGATCTTATTTTCGTTCTCAAATACATACTTTTGTAAGCTTTCGCAACCCTTTTATCTCGAATGTATATCTTAAGTTAAAAGTTTAATATTCTTTTTATTACATTAAAAAATGAGATCTCTTATTGAAAATCGAGGCTAAATTTGTATTTTTTTTGCAATTTCTTATAAAGTTTGGATACGACAAGTGAAAGTGGGTCTATAGTTAAAAAAGTTGCGTGCAATTATTCATATTAATATCAAATATTTAAACAAATTATTATCACCATTATCATCATAAGTTAATGTCTTCAATATTATTTTTACTTTTTTTATCACGTTTAATAAATTCATATTTCTTTATAATTTTGACAAGTCTTTGTCCATTTTTATACATTATTTATTCATATGTATCTCCACACACTTTTGAATAAACTAAGAGGCATTGATTTTGCTTGATTTGGTATTGGGTTGTAGATTCTCCAAGATATAGATATTTGAGTAATTTAAGAAAATGACGAGCTTTTATAAAAAGTTGGAGTTGATAAAGCCTTGTTTCAAAGGACATATTTGATAAGATACCTTTGGTATATGCATAGATTCAAATTTCGAGACAAATGAGTTACTGGAAGGTGATGAATAGAAAAGTTATATACTCCTAAAATGCACCATTTCTGTCCTCTCTCTATATATAATTAATATTATTATAATAACTCGCAGCAGACGTCTATATCTAATTAACATTTTATGTTATAATAATCAAGCTTGTAAAAGTCGACTGACTAGGTCGACTAGTCGGATTGATTAGTCGAGTCGGGTGGGTGGCCGACTCGATTAGGCCTAGTTGGCCATTAGTCAGTCAGCCTGACTTTTACATCAAGGTTTTATTTTTTTTAGTTTTTTGCTCTTTTTAAAAGAAAAATTATTCTAATATTCTTCATGTTATATTTAAAGCCAACTGTTTCTTTTGTTTCATTATGAATGTATAATAAATGTACAAATCTATGTTAATATATAAGCAAAGTTATTCAAATATGCAATAATGTTATATTTAAAGTCAATTACTTCTTTTGTTTCATTATGAAAGTATATAAAATATACAAATATATTTATAAAAATGATTTATATATTAAAAATAATAAAAAAATTCAAAACGAGTAATGGTATACTAAATCCGATTAGTCACCCCTCTGCCACTTAATCCAGTCAATGGTCCCGCCAATCGAGTACTGACTACCGCTTTCTTGAACCTTGATAATAATTATTTCATAAAATTTTAACTTTAATTTATTTTACTTTACAATTTCTAGAAATTATTTAAATGGATACGCCCTTAAATGGAATTAATGCCATATTAACAAACTTTAATGCCATATTTTTTATCAGCTTAATATATATTTCTCATAACAAATTCGAGCAATCTATTATAATGAATATAGTCTTTGACCTATATATACAAGCACATTTAATAAAATAAATTAAAATAAAATGTAATCATTAATTATTTAATATAATAAACAATAAGATAAACTAAATTATGTATTTAATTTCTATCCAAATAAAAATTTGAATTTGATTTAAACATTTTATTATATATTATCAACATATAATAAAAATATTAAATTTTGTACTATATAATAAATATTAATGTATTTTTGATCAAACTTACAATGGTATAAATAATAGATAATTATCTTTATCCTATTATTTTTTGGGTATTATTAGAGTATTCAGATCACGAGAGTCCACATCCATAACTACTCTTATCAACAGCGGCTATTAATATATTTCTCCATTTGTAAAATTATTTATTTCCATATTGGCCTTAAGATTTAGAAATGGATAACAAACATTGTAATGATATCATATATAGATGGATTGCAGCATCCGATCCATCCCTAACATTATCCATAAATAGTAAAAAGAAACTCTATGATTATCCGTACTAATAAATATGAAAAATCGTATTTATTGTCCTGGGACGGTAACTGCACCCCCCCCATCTTTCTGAAGAATGGAAGGCAATATTGCAATTTAGCTCCCGCACTATACTGTAGTGATACTTTAACCTTTCACCTTTTCTATATTTACACCGCCGTCCCTTTCATAGTTTCGTACTCGTAGTTAAATTTCGTATATGTTATCTGATCCTTTTTAGCAGAATTTTGAACCTGCTTTAAAGAGATGACGACTATGGTGATATGTATGAGATTGTGAGCGGTGAAAGAAATCAGTGTTGTAAAAGTTGTCCAACTGGTCCAACTAGTAGGTCCGACTAGTCTAGTCAATGGTGTGGTCGATCGAATACCGATTAATTCCGATTAGGTACACTAATCGACCATTTTTGCTTGGAGATAGCATTTTTTAATATTTTGCATTTTTTATAAGCAAACTTATTATAATATGCGTAATGTTTTATTTAAATTCAATTACTTCTTTTATTTTATTATGATAATATAAAAATGTATAAAATATATGTAAATATATCTATAAAAATGAGTTATATATTTAAAATAATCATAAAATTCAAAGTCGATTAAAATCCGACTAAATTCGATTAGTCGTGTGACTATCGGTTAATACTTAGTCAGTGATCCAACCGACCGAGTACCGACTTTTGCAACCTTGAAAGAAATTCCTCCCGATTTACGTCAGTCTGTATTTTTTTTAGAACTACGATCCTATTTGAATCGATAAGTAGGATGGGTAAGAATATATTATGGTCATTTTGGATTTGACCACAATTTTCTAAAAATAAATAGGAAAGAGGTAATAGATTGGTGCATATAAAATATAAAACGACAGGGGCTCATCTACAATTATAACAAATAAATTAAGGAGAGAGAAAGAAGCTATTGCCTTTTCTCTTTCTTCCATTTTGCTCCGTCCAATCCCTGGAGAGAGAGATCGAGCGAGAGAGAGGAGAGATAGAGATAGAGAGAGAGAGAGAGAGAGAGAGAGAGAGAGCGCAGAGCTCCGAGATCTCGATCGCCGATGGTGATTTGGGGAGATCGGATGCTCCAATTCTTCTCGCATCCTTCCACTTCCTCCTCCGCTCGTTGATCCCATCTCGATCGGCTCCCGAATCCGCCGTCCAGAGGCCAATCAGCCCACCATTTTTTAGGGTTTTGATCCGCCGCATTGGGATACCTCTCGCCTTAATCCGCTGTTTCTGACCATCATGATCGCGTAGATCGCAAAAGGTTTGCACCTTTGCCGCTCCTTGAATGATTTGTCGCGCTCGAGCCCTCGAGATTTTCGCTTGTCGATCGTTCGTTGCGGAAAGATCGAGTTTCTGGTAAAGTGGTTCCTCTCTTTTGAGTGATTTGTTCGTTATATGCCGAAAAGGAGGCGCCTTTGTGTAATTTGTGAATCTTTCTGCTGAGATTGGATACGGGATTTGCTTCAGATGGTATTTGATCTCTTAATTGCTGTGTGAAGTCTTTTTGTTGCTGTTGATTGTGGTTTTGGAGCTGCTCAGTGCTGTGATTTAGCCATGTGGAAGCAGTTCCTCAGCAAGTTACCCCGCAAATCACCGAAATCCGAGCTCGGATCGGATCCCCTGTCAGGGAATTGCAACGGGAATGCCACTGATTTGGGCGTGCCCGTCCAGCGGAACGGTAACATGAACGATGCAGCGAATTGCAGGTCCGCCGCGGCCATGAAGAGGATGTCCTCCGCGGTGTTCCCTTCCAGTGTGGTTGCGGGGATCGAGCCCTTGCTGTCGTTTAAGGATGTTTCCAATCAGGAGAAGCAGAATCTGTTCCTCAGTAAGTTGAATTTGTGCTGTGTTGTGTTCGACTTTAATGATTCGAGCAACCCGCTCGAGAAGGATATGAAGCGCCAGGCATTGATCGAGCTTGTTGAGTATGTCTCGACCGGGGGTCCCAAGTTCAGCGAGCCGGCAATTGCTGCGAGCTGTAAGATGTTTGCGGCAAATCTTTTTAGAGCCTTTCCACCGAATTGTAGATCTACTTCTTCAGGCGGTGAGAATGACGAAGATGAACCAATGTTTGACCCTGCGTGGTCGCATCTGCAGATCGTTTACGAATTGATGATCAAGCTCATTGCATCGGCGTCGCTTGATGCCAAGGTTGCGAAGAAGTATTTTGACCATGCATTTATTCTGAGGTTGCTTGACCTCTTTGAGTCTGAAGATCCTAGAGAACGGGACTGCTTGAAGACGATCTTGCACCGGATTTATGGTAAATTTATGGTTCACCGACCTTTTATCCGTAAAGCCGTAAGCAACATATTCTACAGATTTGTTTTCGAAACCGAGAAGCACAATGGCATTGCAGAGTTACTGGAAGTGTTTGGGAGTGTGATCAGTGGATTTGCGTTGCCTCTCAAAGAAGAACATAAGATGTTTTTGTGGAGAGCACTGATTCCCCTGCACAAGCCGAAATCAGTTGGGATCTATCTTCAGCAATTGACATATTGCGTGACACAGTATATAGAGAAGGAACCAAAGCTGGTAAGCACGGTGATAAGGGGATTATTGAAATATTGGCCGGTGACGAATAGTCAAAAAGAGGTAATGTTCTTGAGTGAACTAGAGGAGGTCCTCGAATCAACTAATGTGGCTGAGTTCCAAAAAGTCATGGTCCCAATGTTTCGTCGAATTGCTTGCTGTCTTAACAGCTCGCATTTTCAGGTTGGCTACTCTTTGTCTATTCTTGTTAGTTTTTCTGATTTGGTTGATCACTGATTGCTTTGACATCAGGAAGAAATGCTTCGATGCATTGAATGGAATTAAGGTTGGATTCTTTTGATCAATTTGAAATCTAAGAAAGAACTTAAATTCAATGCCGGCATAGTGCTCTCATATGTGGAGTGGCTATGATTTGGCATCACAAATTTTATTCTGGTCTGGAACATTTCAGCTATTTCAGCTAGGTTTGGCATGTTTCTCTACCAAATTGGTTTTCTTGAAATTGGATAGGTTGGCGCTGCTCCTAATGATAGTGATCTGAAATATATCAAGATGAGTTTAGTCATCCCTTTACCTCGTGTACACTCCATAAATCACTACTCCCCTCATGCGAAGAAAAAACTTCGAGAAAAATGTATTACTTAGCTACTTGATGTTGGTATCTCATTTTATGTTGCTTTTTACAGATGAGGATTCTCAACACCTTGTCAAGTTAAATCTCGAAACAAAAACTGTTTTTTCTTAGTTTTGTTGTTATTTATACTGGGGAAAAGAGTTCCCAACTAAATCTAGGAATATCTAACATATGTGCCGGGGTCCTTTCAAACTGATCTTTCTTAGTTTTGTCATTTTTCTTCATATAACTGAACTTTTCAAAAGAATAGAAGTTGTTTGCATGTTTTAGATTTGACAGTTCAATGAATTTATGATGGCATCCTATGTTTGATAGTCATCCTTTGGGAGCTTCGTAATAATAATAGAAATTATTGCTTGCATTTTAGATTTTTGGCATGCTTGGAGTGTGTTTTTTATTCTACTTCTTCAATTTGTGTTCTGAGACCTGAAAGAAGTTTATGTCATTACCACCATAATAGAATATTATGAAGCATCTATTAGAGTGAACACCAATCTAAACTGTACCATTTTTTTTATTTCGGTTCTGCTTTCTGTAAACAACACCGGACTGTTTTAAACCCCATTTCCTTCAAAAAAATAATGCAATCACTGAAAATTTAAAACCCTTGTTTGAAGATCAAATTGGAATTAAAATTGGTTTTTGTTATTTAAATTGCGATGAATTGTGAAAATACTAAAACTGAGCTATAGAGTTGAAATTGTGATGACTTGTGAGAAAACTTGTCTTTGTATTTAGGGGCCGAACTAGGATGTGTCTTGGGGGGGGGGGGGGCATGACCCCTCCTTGATTATTACATTTCATTTATATAGTGTTCTTAATTTTTGATATGGCCCCTTTTCAATACATAAATATAACATTTTATAGGTATGCACTAAATTCTCAATGGCCTAGTGGCAAGGCCTTAAATGTCGGTTTCGGTCACCATTTCGGTATCGACCAAAACAGAATTTCGATGGAATTTCGGTGGAATTTCGATCGGAATTTCAGTCATTTCGGTCATTTCGGTCGAATTTCGATTTCGACTGGATATCGATATTCGACAGAAATTCGACCGAATTTTGCTGAAATTTGAGGCCATGCCTAGTGGTAAAGTAATGGATTTTTTATTTTAAGAACCAGGGTTCAAAACCCCTTTCCATCTTTCTTTTGTCGGAACAATCAATTCTACTCGCTTTACCTCTCTCCATCCTTTCTTTTGTTAAAAAAACAATTCTGTTAAATTATTAAAATGTTAAGTATATTTTGATATAAAATGAGATTAGAACTCATTTATCTTCCATTGTTCCTAATTCTCTTTGTAAATGAAATAAGTTTTGTCCTTTTAAATATGGTTTTTAACTAAAATTAGTAAAAAATCACCACCAAAAATAATAATCTATACCTTATTGATTAATTACAAATAATATTAAAATTGTTAGTTTATCAAAATTTTAAAAATCTCATTGGAAATGATCAACTATATTTAAAGCTATCATTGTTGAAAAGACATTTTTTTCATTTTTTTGCTTATACATGATAGATATATACCTTGTCCCCATTGATAAAATTCTTGATTCCGCCTCTGTTTGTTTGTATTGTGTAAGCTTATTTGGTTAAGAAAAAATATAGACTTTTACTGTTTTATGTTTAGGATATGTGTGCACATGTGCACATGGATGCGTGCATCGTTTGATTTTTCTACCCCCACTTATAGTTACATTTGAATATTTGGTTCAGCTTTCTGTAGACAATACCGAACTGTTTTACAGTTGTTTTTTAAATACAATTTTCAAAGTTGGTTTGGTGTCCACCCCCTTTTTTCCTCAAAAATAAAAAATGCAATCACTTAAAAGTCAAAGTTACTCATTCAAAAATTAAATTGATTTAAAATTGATACTAAATTTGAGTTTTTGAAGTTGTTATGAATTGTGAAAAATACTAAAACTGAGTTACAGAATTGAAGTTGTGATGGATTGTGAAAAGGCCTCTCTTAGAGTTATTAAAGTTTGTTGTATTAAGAAGAAATATTTCTCCTGATTCTGTTTTACTTTAGGATGTTATGCATGTGTGCATTGGGCGCATGCATCTCTTGGATTTTCTATCACCAATTATATTTTGCATTTGCATATTTATTAAGGTTATATAAAAAGTTTTTCACTTTGATGAACCGAAACAAAGCAAATGATTTGGCTGAATAAATAAATCTAAGTGGAGCTGTGGAGCTTGGTTTTCTTTTGATCATTTCAATGGTTTGCCCCGGATTATTTCCAGCCCTAAGGGGACTTCCATCTTTGTGTCTTTAACGTGACACAGAATGCATCTGATCTCTGTCCAGTAACATTAATACACAATGATCAACTGTTTTTGAAAAAGGTATGATTCTATGGTTAGTTATAATGGTAGTCACTCATCATATTTGCTAAATGAATACTAATTAGTTGGATGCGAGCATTGATTATTGGACTTTGAAAGTTGAAGTTAGAAAAACAATTGAACTATCAGATTCTTTAGCTGTATGTTGCAGGATGCACACAAGAATAAATACTTGAGTGCAAACAAAAACTTTGACTATATTTCGTGATATCAAATGCCATAAAGTTTTGTAACATAAACACCATTCTTTGGGTCCAACGTTTTGTTTATGTTTGTTGCTTGAATAGACAATACTGTCGTCAATTTTCTCTTAGCTTCATTGTTTCCAATTAATAAAAAAAGGTTCTTCCAGGTTGCTGAGCGTGCCTTGTTCTTATGGAACAACGATCACGTAGTCAATTTGATAGCACAGAATCGACATGTCATTCTGCCAATCATCCTACCGGCCTTGGAGAGGAACACTCGGAATCACTGGAACCAAGCTGTCCTTAACGTGACGCAGAATGTAAGGAAGACGTTCTCTGACATGGACGAGGAGCTTTTCTTGACATGTCAAAAAAGGTTTGAAGCGGAAGAAGAACAGCGTATGGCATTGGAGGAAAAGCGCAGGATGACTTGGGAGAGGCTTGAGTCGGTGGCCTCATTCCAGTTACGCACTGGAAAGATGCCCATCATCATGACACCCATATCCACTCCGATGATCACAGCAAATCTCGGGTAGTTCCATCCCTCTTTAGAGCTCTCCAAAATGATCAGGCTTCGAAGATGCATCCTCGCACGACAACGCTAATACAGCGCCAGTCGGTAGTAGGACAAGGAACGGATCATTTGTGAAACCAGGTGTAACTCCCCCTCTTTCTCCGTGTATTTTCTGTTGTGGTGTTCTTGTTGTACCTCATGCCACATTTGTTTGCATGCTCTTCTAAGGTTTGTTGTAAGAGAGCAACCATACTCATCTTAAGTACTAAGCTATTGACTCATGTCGCAACAGCTACATCACGATTTTAGTGCCATGATCCTCTTCACGACCCGGAAACAATCGCCTACTGTCAGCTGTTGCAAGGAAATGCGGATTGCTAAGCTCTGGGCAGTAGTAGATTGCAAAATCATGTTCTCTGTAACTCTTTTCAGTTGGTGTTTTCTTTAAAGATTCGAGTATGTTCTGTTTTGTGCATCTGTTAAATATTGATTCAGTTCAGGATTGGCTGTAATTGATATAGATCCGTCTGATTGGAGAATCCATTCTCAAATCTGTTTTCTTTATTCTACATTTTGAGAATATAAATGACATTTTTAGAGAACCCGCTCTTTTTCTAAAAAAAAAGACCGTACTTTAAAATGAACTTATATATATCATGACTGGACAAAAGGATTGTAAACGGATAGAAAAGAACTGGACTTGAAATCAGCCAATCAGAATCAGCTTTGGATTGTGGGACTACATGAACTTTATTGCTATATTGATCATTTTTTATTTGATATACTTATGTATGTTCTCTCTCTCTCTCTCTCTCTCTGCTTTGGAAGGATAGGGTTTGGAGGAATAAGTTGTAGTTATCTGCCTATCTTTGACAGGAGCAGAAGGGATACAAGATAAGAGACAGAAGTTGGTTATATTAAGTATGGTTATTTGTGTTGGAAAATATATTTGTATGTGTTTTTTTAATTGGATTGTAGTTGACATAGTTCTTCCCATTTCTTCCCATTGAAAACAAACTTTGATTTTTAAACGATAATCAGGATAAAGCAATCAACATAATAGAATTTACATGAAATACATTCTTGAATAGCTAAATTTGTCCTGAATTAATTCATTATTTGGTGCATGTTCGGAGTTGGACTCTCCGGTCAGCGATGCGATTATTGATTATTTTCCATTAGCTATCTATCCTTTTCTTGCAAGTTTTCACCATTGTAACTATCTGAATTTTTCCAAGATGTTTGTCATCAGTTTTCACCACTGTGACTATCTGAATTTTTCCAAGATGTTCGGACACGTGTAATACAATCAATCATCGACCTTGTCGAATCTACTGCCATCCTTGAATGCGAGCAATGCAGGTGTATGTTAGTGATATTGTCAGTCGCAACTCCTGCTCTGGTTGCCATGGCATGATGATGTAAATGGATATCCCAAGCCACGGTTACGATATCTTGACCACTTCGAACCGGTCATTCTAACCATCGCGACAATTGAGATAATGTTGCAATCACGTTGGTTGAACCTAGCCATGAAATGGTTGTCAGTTCCTGCATCGGCATGCATATTTTGATGATAACAAAACTTGTACACATAGCTTGAAGCTAGGTCGCAAGTAGGAATGGTATTGGCTCAAGAAGAAGCTCACGAATGAGGAGCTTAAGCTTAAATGAAGAAGCCAAAATGCTAAAAAGAGTATCAAATAAGGAACTTTAGCAAAAGCTCAAGCTCAAGAAAGGAACTCAAGTTCCAGAAGAAGTTGAAGACTTTTCTTTGATTGAACCATGCATATTATGATTATCTTAGTTTGCGAAGAACCTCAAAGAGTATCATACATCTTGCATTTCAAACCTTTTGACTTTGACTTTGATTTTCAGGTCAAAATGTTGAGTTCATCGATCAACTTTCTTACTTTGACCGATCATCTCAGGAAAACCAGATATTTTGACTGCGATCACATCCTTGTTATGATCGATCAATGTTCAATTCCAACACTTAACGGTCACTAAATGATCAAGAATGAATGGATAATATGGCTTGTCCAATAGAATGTATGGCAAGAAGCCACCTCTTTTGAAATTTTCATGTGTGTGTGTCTATGTATGTGTGTATGTATGCACGTATATGCATATGTATATGTATATGTGTGTGTGTATGCATGGAAGAACTTCAAATGAGATTAGGGTTCACCATCCTCATGGTGAACCATCATAACTATATGACCTAATTTATCTCCTTCTCTCCATTCACCCTCTCTCTTTCTCTCTCTCGATGCGATAGCGGCATGGAGATCTGAGAAGATCGACGTGGTGACGATGCACGAAACGAGAGGCGGTGTACGACGACGATGGTTGCGTGTGAAGGCGGCGGAGTGTGGAGCATGAAGACGATACATGGGAGGCGACGCGGAGGGCCACCACCAAGTTTTTTGTGTTTTACATAGTTGCATGTTTTTTTCACATAATTGATGTGTATTTTACATTACTCTTGTATCAAATTACTAAATCACATTTATCCTTTATATAATTTACTTTTTAAGAAATAGTTGTAAATTTACTAATTTGATTTTTTTTCCAGGATACGATACAAATTTTACAAAGAAAACAGTGATTTTACAGAGAGAATGCAAATATTACAAATTGATTCTTCATTGTTAAACGAAACAAAAATAATACAAAATTTCGTATTTACAAAACATCAACAAATTTTACATATAGATATATTATTTTTTACAAAGAAAATTTTCATTCTACTGAATATAGTGCCAAAAATGAATATTGAAAAATAGTTTTATATAATTACAGAGCACCATATAAAATTGAATATTTAATTCTGCAATAAGCTGTTTTATTCTGCAATATATACCAAAACCGAGTTTGTTGAGAATGTAAATGGAAATAAATAGACAAATGTATTAACAAAAATATCAAATATATGTAATCCGAAAACAGTAAATTGATATCATTAAATAAAATTTGAATATAATGAAAACCAAACTAAAACACCTTTTTGGATAAGATTTTCGATGAAACTGTCATATTGAGATCTAATGGATCTGATTAATTTCTCACAGGCATCACGAAAATGGTGAGCGCTTATCTCATTTGACAATCGTATACATAGATGATATCTTATAAATGGAAAATTATATACTACCTTACACAGAAAATTATTGATGTAAAATTATATTCAAACATATATATATAGGGTAAAATGTGTATGCCCCCTGGGGGGAGCCAACTGAGCTCCCCCCGCCTCTTTTTCACCATTTATTTTTATTTTTTTGAAATCTAAAACCGTGTAAATTCATTATTAAATCTCTATATTATGTCATTCAAATTTCATGCGAAACAGAGACTCCTACGACCTCCATCCAAACAGGGTCGATTTAAAAAATCCTGTTACCGTTAAAAAAATGACTGTTTGGATGGAGGTCGTAGGAGTCTCTGTTTCACACGAAATTTTAATGACACAATATAGGGATATAGTGATGAATATTCATGGAAGAAATTTTCAAAAAAAATTAAAAATATGGGGAAAATGGGGTGGGGGTAGCTAAGTTAGCTACCCCCTAGGGGCAGCCCCATTTTACCTATAATATATATATATATATATATATATATATATATATATATATATATATATATGGGGTTGATGGGGCTGCCCCGCCGCTTTTTTTTGCAATTTTTTTTATTTTTTTTGAAAAATATCGACATATATATTCATCCCTATATCCCTCCTATATGCCATTCGAATTTCATCAGAAGTAGAGACTCCTACGGCCTTCATCCAAACAGAGTTGATTTTAAATGATGTTATCCCAATACTTTAATTAGGCATTATTTCTTCAAAATCCATGATTGTAGGATGTGAGTAATGCAATGCCCCTTCTTGTTGTTTAATTGAATTTCATTTTAGGTTTTGATTTTCTTTTGACATTGGAAGGTGTAACTTATATCTATTTTCATGACTCGTATCATCGATGTCCTGTTATTGAAGTTGCAAAATCCATGCACGATAGTCTTTAGAAGCCGAATCACATTGTTATAGTTGGGAATTTGCAGCAACAACGATTATGGCAACTAGAAATATCAATCTCGCTGGGTGACAATCCCTCCATCTATAAACCTTGAGAATCATATATTTTCACCAATACGAGAACCTTACAATACTCTTCAAGAATTCGAGTTGTCCCAATTGCAAAGTTTCGTATCCGTGTAACCCGAAACAATATGACTAACATATTCCTTGCATTAAAATCTCCTGATTTTGTAAATTCCTAATGTCTTGACACTAGGATTTGTTGTGGTATATAATTTGATTTATATTGAACAAGTAATGGTTATTTTGAGATTAGAATTTATAAATTTGTATGATTTGTCATTATGGCTACATGCACATCTTTATTAGAATTCAGAAGTAGAAAATTTGACTTATAAATCACGAAACAAATACATATCAAACAAAAACATAATAGTCCCAATAATAAAAGAGTTTAACGGGGGTTGCCCCTTGGGGCAACCAACATAGCTGCCCCGGCGTTGTTTTCGGTGTTCTTTTATTTTTTTGAAAAATATCGCCATGTATACTCATCCCTATATCCCTCCTATATGCCATTCGAATTTCGTTAGAAACAGAGACTCATACGGCCTCCATCCAGACAGTCATTTTTTAACGGTAACATGATTTTTTAAATCGACACCATCTTGATGGAGGCCGTAGAAGTCTTTGTTTCTGATGAAATTCGAATGGCATATAGCTAGGAGGGATATAAGGATGAATATACATGGCGATATTTTTCAAAAAAAAATAAAAAAAACGTCGAAAACGGCGCGGGGGCAGCTCCATTAAACTCATAATAAAATGTATAGCCACATATTTTGGATCCATCTTTATATTATTTATTGTAAATACATAATACATATTCATATATCTTATTGAAATATTTTATTTTATTTTAAATTAATAGAGAAAGAAGAGACGGATTGTGATTCAATTTTTTATTTTATCTATAGATGTAGATTTGATGGTGTTCTCATTTTTTGAAGATATGGTTATACATATAGTTATATTTTCTTGTAGATAAGAATGTAGATATCATAATTCTTAGATTTTCAATTAGTTTGATATTTAGATTATATATTATTTAGGAGTTTACATCGCATCGTACGTATTTAGGTTTAATAATGACCAAAAGAACAATAAACTCATTTATCAAGAAATTAAGAGTTGACAATTGTGATGGAAGTTATTGATGATTATGTATTGAAAAATCGTCGGTGATAACCTAATTTGTTTGCCTATATAAGACTCTATCCATCATTTTTAAATAATCTAAATCAATAACAATAATTATCAAAATATGTAGTTTGATGGATTATATACCGGCCCCACCTATAAGAAATTCCCGGCTCCGCCCCTGTAGCCCACCTTTATTCGCGCATACTTAACAAGTTGTTAGGGCCAATTTTCCTCGATAACGGATCGAGAACCTAAGCTCGGGACGTTACAGTAGTGGTAAAAGCTCCAACCATTGGAGCAGAGCTGCAATGAATTTGTTTAGCGAGTCTGGTCTAATTTTTGTTTCCACTAGACCAATGATTTCCAAGTTTCCTTTTCCCATCTCCCGAAGCATAGTCCTAATCTTTCCAGATTTATTAAACCCCGGACATCTCCCGAAACATAAACACAATTAAGGATCCCATTTTTTAAATATAATATAAAGAAATAAGATTTTTTTCTCTCAAATAAAAGATTCCGTAAGCTTCCACAATCAGTGAATATGATAAACATTACTTATCCTTTATCGTACGTTATTTATTATCTTTCGTCCAAAGAGTTCTCTAATAGGAATTACGTCTATACCTCGAGGACTTTTTTGCAATTTGCACTGGTGTTTTCTGAAATTGATGTTGGATGAATCATGGCCGTTGGCATTGGCCCCAGGGATGCAAACGGATATGGATATATCCTTATCCAATCCTTCACCGTATCCGTTTTATATAGATTTTGACATTCGTATCCGTATCCGTTTTAAAATGGATACGGATATGGATATCATTTTGATATCCGCAAACATCCGTATCGTATATCCGTTTTCATAAATAAATATAGTCATAGATTTATTTTTAACCATATATAACACAATTCTCTACCTTCTTTTACCATATTTATATATTTTCCATGATACAAACACATTTAGTAAATTAATATCATGTGTTTTCCATCCGATTCTTATATATTTAAGTCAGTTCTGTAGAGTATTTCTAAAATTACTCAGTGTGATCAGTATCCGTTTTACATCCATATCCGTTTTTTAAAAATATGATAAGATAGTTTTAATATCCGTCAATATCCGTATTAAAAAACGGATAAGAATATGATAATACCTATATCCGTATCTGTATTCGACCTATTTGACCCTAATATAGGATCCGGTTACCGCGATCCTGAATGCCCACCAATCATCGTCATCATCTCTCTTTGCGTGGGATGGGATGGGGACCGTTGGTCTGACAATCTTGGGATCGATGTGGGCAGATCGGACGGCAGGAGGCTGATTTGGATAGTGGGGATGTAAGCCCACCTGCCGAAACGTGCTGATAATAATAATGAGAGCCGCTACTTTACAAAGGGGATTTTTACACCACCATCCCTGTACAGTTTGTCAATTTCTCAATAACCCTTGTATACTTTATATTTAAGGTTTTTATCAGTTGTGCCCCTTCGAGATATTCCGAAGATCGATGCTGCTGTCGACTCCCTCAAGGCACTCAAGCTCGACTTCGCCTCACGCCAGCTCCAGTCCTCCACAGGTCGACCCTACCTCCCCCTCCTCTCCTCCGCCTCAAGCTTTCCCCCTCCTTTCCTCCGCCCCCAAGCCACCCTCCTCCGCCTCTCTTCTCCTCCCCCTCCAAGACACTCTCCTCCACCCCCATCTTCCCCCCTCCTTCACTTGTCCTCTCCTTCGCCCCAAGCATCCCCCATCCATCGCCTCGAGCTCTCCCCCTCCTTTCCTCCCCCTAGGCCACCCTCCTACGCCCCTCTTCTTCTCCGCCCCCAGGTCACCCACATCTTCCCGCCTCCTCTCCTCTACCCCCACCTTCCCCCTTCCTTCTCCCCTCCTCTCCTCCGTCCCGAGCTTCCCCATCCTCCATCCCCTCTTCCCACGCCTGCCGACTGTCCCGCAGGCCGACCCGAGGAACCCGAAGGCAGACCTGAGGAAGAAGATGGAGGTTTCCCATTTTACCCCTCTTAACCAAACTATGTTTTGAAAAAGCCATGTTTAAATTCAATTTATTGAGGGCCAAAGTAACGGAGGGGCACAAGTGATAGAATGGTGAAAAGTTGAAGACATAAGTGATATTCTCAAAAAGGAAGGAGCATAACTGATATTGGAATATCTCGAAGGGACACAGCTGATAAAAACCCTTATATTTACCACATAACATGAGGTTGTGAGTAAAATACAAAGGACACGTGAGTTGTCGCGTAAATGGTTAAGTTTAGAGGTGTGGTGTAAAATCCCAGAAATTCCAAACTTAATAGAAGTTGCTCCAAGGCAAAGTTACTTGAATTTTTACACCACGACTCATATAAACTTTGTCAATTAAAAAACACCTCCTAGCTACTTCATATTTACTGCATGATCCTTATAATCTTACTCCGTCTTACACGACTCTTATTGTCGATTTAACTCTTCTCAAATTAATCTCTTGAGTTAAAATCTTACCACATGAAAAGTCACTGTGGATTTTGGCCTCCATGTCTCCTTTCCCTCCTTCCTCTCCCTTCAGGTTTTCAAACAACCTCGTCCAAAACCGATGTCGTTATGGTCTACGAACATTGTCCACATCACCACCACTACGAGCGATGTCACTACACTCGTTACCAATACAGACACTAGCGTCGCGGTGGAGGATAGGGGAAGCGAGGAGCATGGAGAATACGTGGTGTGTGTGTGTGCGTGTGTGTATATAGAGAGAGAGAGACCAACACACAAATTCTATCCACTTTAACATCCAAATTGATGGAAGTTATGTAAGTTTCCAGTGATCGTGAAGTAAATATGAAGAAGCAGTAATTATGGTGTAATTGACCAGATTTACAGGGGTCATGATGTAAAAATAATAAATTATTTTGGCAAAAAAAATGAAAATGAAAGGAGGGAAAAATCATATTTAGCTTATTATTAAATTGTATGGATCAGTAATTTTTTGTATGTGTTCCTTCACTTTTCGCATGGAAGAAAACTCTTATGTTTTTGATAATCTTACCTTCGAAAATGATGAAAAGTATTCCAAATAGATTCTTTATTTCTCGGAAGTTTTCTCATGTCTTATGATGAATATGGCATTCCTTTTGAATTACAAGGATAAAATATAATTTCGTAATGAACAAAATATATGTTGTTATGTACTTAACATTAAAAGTTGTAGTTTACATTATAACGATCACGAAAAATATCATTATAATGTAATAAATAGCTATTGTGTAACTTATATTGATTTTTTTTCAATTTTATGTTCCTTTCTTCTAGAAAAGAAGAGTTGAATCGATCCAAAATCAAAAGAAAATGGGTTCATGGCCAATGGCAAAGTTGTTAGAGAAAGTTATTTTTGAATGTACTGGCGACGCTCGATATGATGTCAATAAAGAATCATTAAATGTACTATTAAAAAAATCACACAATAGGATCATTCAGTTAGAGTTGAGAAAATTTTGTCATTGTTGTTAAAGTATACTATTGAGAAAATAAAAAAATAGATTGAATCGTGTGGGTAACCCCTTTAAAGAATAGATAGATACAAAAGAAATATTCAAGGTATTCATCGATATAGATCAATTTTGGTATAGTGTGATAATATTATCTTATTGTTAGTTTTCTTGCATTTTAGCCCTATGAGTTTTTACAATTTTTACAATTGTAATCATTCCTCTACCTTTTTTGCAATAACAACTCTTTGAAAATTCATATATGCCTTTTAAAATATTATAATGATGGAAGGGCAATATCGTGAATTTCGTGAGAATACATGGGTACATGTGTTATTGCATTACGGGCATAATTGTAAATATGTAATCATCTAGGGAACAAGTGTAAAAAAATCCTATATTATTCCATATATAAAAATCCCTCCATGTAAAATAAAGTTGTAATGTATGAATCTCTAAAACATTATCGAAGAAAATTGATCCTAACAATTTGTTGGGCTCAAGACTAGTTTGACCCGTTGACAATCGCTCAAAATGCTTAAGTCTAAGTTATCAAGTAGTTATCCCCACTTGTATACCACTAACACATTTTATGAGCATACAATGTGGGACTATGCTGGAATGTTACAACCTCCTCCCACTTATATTCACAACTTCCTTATTACAATGTGACACATCATTTATTCTCAACAAGAACGTCGGTAGCCTTTTTCTCCTCCTTTTGCAGGGTAGTTCAACCTCTCGGATAATCCTTTTTAATATCAAAGAGAGCGTACACTGATACTATTTGTAACGACCCGAACAAAAGTCTCCAGAACGTTATCACGAGAAAAATATTCATGACTGACTTGTTGGGTGAGCCCAATTGGATCGACCATTGCTTAAAAGTAAACAATCTCGGCATTTTTTAATGAATTGAAAAAGATTTTTTTTAAAAAAACAAGATGCGAAGCACAAATCTATGAAGATGGTGAGCATGTCAATTAGCTGCAATCGGCATCCATCTTTGATCAATCATTGCAACCGTCGGGAACATTTGAATAGTATTGTTCTCGTGATATGTCGTCTATTATTGATCTCCTTTGCATGACAACTAATAGGAACCACGTCATGTGTCCCTTCGAGTCAAAGACGACGAGCCACCTAAGCAATAATGTGTGCCTAATGTTGTCACTAAAAGAAAGATTCCACTTAATCATAAACTACCGGCACATATTTTATTTCCAATTATCGGAGTGCGTGGACAACAGTGAATACTCTTTGCGTTTATAATTATACAAAACTAATCTATTATGTATATATATATAGAGAGGTAAATGGGGCTGCCCCCAGGGAGTAGCCAACTTGGCTACTCTCACCCCTATCTTTCCCTCATTTTTTATTTTTTTGGAAAACAAAAATTTTTATATTCATCATTATATACCTCTCACATTCTATTAAAATTTCGTCAGAAACAGAGACTCCTAAGTCCTCCATCCAGACGTCATTTTTTTAACGGTCGCAGGATTTTTTAAATCGACCATGTTTGGATGGAGGCCGTAGGAGTCTCTGACTCTGACGAAATTTTAATAGAATGTGATAGGGATATAATGATGAATATACAAATTTTTATTTTCCAAAAAAATAAAAAAATGAGGGAAAAATAGGGGTGGGAGTAGCCTCCATTTACCTCTCTCTCTCTCTCTATATATTATATATATATATATATATGAGGGAGAGATGACTGATCATTTGAGAGCATGAGAACGGTGATTTTGGACCACAAGATTTTGTGTTCTCTCTCCTGATTGAATCTAGTAGTCCAGAATCATTGCTCTCATGCTCTCGCAGGTTCTAGCTCTCATAGGATCAATCAACTCTCTCTCTCTCTCTCTCTCTATATATATATATATATAGGAGTGATCCTATGAGAGCAAAAAGTTGTGAGAGCATGAGAGGGATGATTCTGGACCACATGATTCACCCAGGAGAGAGAAGACCGGGAGAGAGAAAACAGAATCATGTGGTCCAGAATCATTCCTCTCATGCTCTCACAATTTTTTGCTCTCATAGGATCACTCCTATATATATGTATTATGTATGTATGTATGTATAGGAGTGATCCTATGAGATGGGATTTTGTGAGATGGTGAGATGGGAGATTCTTGACCACTAGTTTCTCTCTTCTCTCTCCTGGTAGTCTCTCTCCTGGATGAAACTAGTGGTCTAGAATCTCCCGTCTCGCCAAAATCTCATCTCATATGATCGACCCTCTATATATATACATATAGTTAGAGAGGAGTGATCCTGTGAGAGCAAAAAGTTGTGAGCATGAGAGGAGTGATTTTGGACCACTAAAGTCGGTTGAATCTAGTGGTCTAAAATCACTCCTCACATGCTCTCAGAGGATCACTCCTCTATAGTTAGATGAAGCAAGCAATTAAACGCAAAATATCATTTGTTAGAATAGATGTAAGCACGTTTTGAAAGCTAAATTTCGTGTACTCTATATCAAGGGATTTTTACGTGTGTACCCCTCTAAGTTTCTACAGATACACTAACATTGCCATAATATTTGTAACCTTGTTTTTCTCCACCGCACCTTGTCCCTGGTAATCGTTGAAGCTTGATAATATTTGTAACCTTGTTTTTCTCCACCGCACCTTCTCCCTGGTAATCGTCGAAGCTTGGAAGCTCAGGGCAACATATCTCTCTCTCTCTCTCTACAAAGGGACTGTTGGAGCATTCGTTGTATGTGCCCATTGTGTTGTAATTGGGTAAATGGATCCTGGAGGAGATCCATTTACCCCATCTAGTGTTTAGTCCCACATCGTCCAACGGTGAGACTTGGAGGCTCTGAAGAGGCTATATAAGGAGTCCCAGACCTCCTGTATCCATTGAGAAAGTCAATAGACAAACATGCCCTATTTGAGGGCTTCTCCCGTGGTTTCATCTCGCTCCTCACGGAGTAGGGTTCCACGTAAAATCATGGTCTTCCATGTCTATATTTCTTGTTCTGAGATTTGTTTTATCATTCTGCTTCCGCTTCCTATTTTCTTAACATGGTATCAGAGCGGGTCGATTCTCGAAGATTTCGTGTTTATTTTTTTTCGGGATTCGATGTTGATATTAAAGATGTGTTTGTGAAGATCATTATTCTGTTCAAGTTCATGTTCTATTCGAGAATTTTTTTTAGGGTTCTCTAGAACCCCAGATTTATCAAGTTCCTGTTCAGTCCTAGCCTTCAACTGCGAGACACCTCCAGGTCTCGCGTCCCAGCCGCAAAGCCCCGCAGCCCTAGATCCAATCCCAGGCTCCTGGGGCATGCGACGATAAAACCCGGAGCCCCATAGTCGCGCGCAACCCCCAGCAAAGGCGGCGTATCAACCCACGCGCCCAAGCGCATCGCGCGCTCCAGGCTCTTGTTCATTCATTCTCTGTCAACGAGCAAGATCGCCAAGCTCTAGGGTTTCCCATGAAACCCTAGCCCTGATCTCGTCCCTCATGATCAGGCGGCAGTGCATCTCCCAGGAGCCCTCCTCTCCAGCGCGCACAGGCGCATATCATTTCTGCAGCCCTCCATTGGTTCCATGCGGCGCTCCCTCTCTGCGCGCACGCCTCCAGGCGACTCCAAGCCACGCCGCCTACTCTCCGGCAATCCAACGCAGATACTCTGCCTCCTCCTCTCCCGGCTATGCATCGTCTCCTCCCCCGAGCATCGCGCAACATCGTGCATACTCCCGATCTCCAAGCCCCTGGCGATAATCCCCCGTTCTCCAAGGCGGCGATGGCGCCAGCCCTTACTCGCGCACCGCCTGAGGCCCAAGGACGCCACTCGCAAGCACTCCGATCTCCCCATCTCCACGCCGTAAAGCCCCTGGCGGCGGCGCTGCTACTCCCTCCAAAGGAGCTCCGAAGGGCGGCGGCGGCAAAAGAAGAAACCCATCGGGGGGTCGGCTCCAGCGTATGAGAAGCCCTAGCGGTAATTTAAAGAGGGGCCGATGTGCGTTAAAAAAATTATATATGTTTTTAAGGCCCAGGTGGGCTGAAGCCCAAGAGGACCCATTTGGTGAAAAAAATAAAAAAAATAAAAAAGAGAGAGAGAAAGAGTGGCCTACTGTCAACAAAAAAATGTGGGGGAGATTGGACCGTTTTTTTTTAAAATCTGTTGTCAAGGCCATGTGGGCCGAGTTTTCTAAAAAAAAAGGTGTCGCGTACCAAAAAAAACCGTACGCATTTCAAACAAAAAGCGCGTACAAGAAAAAAAGCCGTACGCAAGTAAAAAAAGGAAAAGAAAAGCCATAAAAAAAGGAACGGCTTACGAAAAAAATCAAAATCAGACGGCTTATAAAAAAATGAAAAGCCGTATGTTCATGTTTTACCCCTATTTATCTTGTTTTCTCCCAACTTGATCGACGTCTATGTTTTCCGACAAGTATGGGAGAAAGGGGGAGTATATGTAGAGTCACAGGTCTATTCAGATGCTCCAGATTCACATGCAGATTTCCAGACCATTCAGATTCCAGACTCTACGGTTGTTCAGACTCGACGATTGATTTCGAGTCCAGTTTCAGACATGCACGAGTTTGCGGTCATTTTCAGATCAGCATATGTTGCCATCATCAGTTCGTGGTCCCCATCATTCTTGTTGTTGTTCGGCCAGAGTTTTCATGTGAGCCATAAGGACTCCAGAGCAGAGGACCATTCCCTTGAGGGCAAGAGTTTTCATGTGGTATCATAGGTACACCAGAGTAGTGCACCATCATCTGAGCCAGATGGGAGAGACCTAGTTCTCCGCCGAGGAGATTTAACGCGCAGTTTCAGACTCGATTGTCAGATTTCGAGTCTTCAGTTGACTCACACTCCAGCCCGTTCGTCCTCCTCACCTGCACGGCATGAGAAGCAACGTCCTTGACTGCAGCATGTGCGCGTTGGGTTGATATTGTCCGTAGTGTCCTGTAGCGTTGAGTTGAGTTTATTTCTGTTTGTCCAAGCTGAGCATTGCATGCTCCAGCTTGAGGGGGAGTGTTGGAGCATTCGTTGTATGTGCCCATTGTGTTATAACAGGGTAAATGGATCCTGGAGGAGATCCATTTACCCCATCTAGTGTTTAGTCCCACATCGTCAACGGTGGGACTTGGAGGCTCTGGAGAGGCTATATAAGGAGTCCCAGACCTCCTGTATCCATTAGAAGTCAATAGACAAACATGCCCTATTTGAGGGCTTCTCCCGTGGTTTCATCCCGCTCCTCACAGAGTAGGGTTCCACGTAAAATCATGTTCTTCCGTGTCTATATTTCTTGTTCTGAGATCTGTTTTATCATTCTGCTTCCGCTTCCTATTTTCTTAACAGGAACAAATGAGAAGGCTTAAGCCCTTATAGAGAAGGGAAGAAAGATGAGAGAACCTCAACGCTCGCAAGCAATTAGGGTTATTGGGGTGAGATGGGAGCTGGATCAGGAAGGAAGATCGTGGATGTTGAGGAGGTTGGGTAGGAATAACAAAGAATACGAGAAAGGAGGGAGGAAGAAGAAAATAACACTTGTATCCTTCTCTTTTCTTTCCAACTACACATATGCATAAGTTAACATCCATTTGGGAGAAGAACGAACAACAACTAACCCAAAGCTAACTAATCAAATCCCTTCAACAGTGGAAACAATAAAATTGATCTCGTTTCCGTGCTTGTGAAACAAATTATCAAGCAGCTTAATCCACATCTCCGTATTAAACAGAAATAAGAGGGGAAGCATCAACCATTCTCCTCATGGATCAAACCGCACGCATACCGCGGTAGCAGGCCGAGTCAGTAATCTCAGTCGAAAGAATTTACTGATGTAGCAATCAGCACGCCTGCCGAGCTTCACAAGAACGGCCGAGCGCTAAAGTGAGATAGACCTCTTTCCTTTCCATGGAGACAACCAAGGGCATACTGGTTAGCAAAAGCTATATTATGATCGAGAATCGACTTGTGGAACAACCAAGTGGTTAGCAAAAGCTATAGATGATGGAAAGATAACTAGGAGGGGGTGAACGAACAGATTTTCTGATGCTGCTTTAACTGGAATGCAACGCGTGTAGAATACTTGAGAACCGTAATGCTCCTGGTCACCCACTGAAGATGCGCCTGATTCCTGCACGCTGTTCAGCAGTCAATCTTGCAGGGAACTTTATGTCGAACTTGATCCGGAGATCGCCTTTCCTGCCAGGTTCCTTCACAATGGGCATTCCCTCCTTGGCAACCACGAGTTCATACCCAGGGCTCACCACATCTGTTACAGGGATCACCAGGTCACGACCATCAAGCGTTCGGAAGCTCAGGGTCGTCCCGCCGAGAGCATCGGCCAGTGCAATTGGCTGATGGATGACAAGATCGTTTCCATCCCTCTTGTAGACTTCGTGAGGCTTTTCATCGATCACGAAGATAAGGTCTGCTGGGAGCTGGTTCACCTGTTCGTTTCCCTTTCCAGGAAATGTGATCTTGGTCCCCTTCTTCCAGCCAGGCTTTACATCTATTGTTAAAATCTCGGACTCCGGTACCAATCGACTGCAAATCGAGCATCCAAAAACTGTTATTACATTCCCATCATATGCTATCGTGCAAAGATGATGTTATTATGATGCACAGTTTAAAATCAAACTGCATTACAAAACTTGGGCAAGGACTGCAACAGTGTCCGCAAGGAATTTAGCAAAAGTAGCAAATTTAGCAAATTCAGCGAACAGAATCTGATGGTGATTTCTAAGGTCCAATATCCAGTTTATTGATAGCAATCTTCAGCTTAAAATTTGTGCTGACATGTTCAACATCGAATGCTGTGCTTCTATCACTATCTGTTGTTGACAACATTCATTATATGCTCACTTATCCCAGTTACATGTCCATCTCGAGCCAAATTGTAATCAAGACATGTGCCTTAAGCAATGGTCAGGGTCACCTCTATTGCCATCATAATCAAGACATTCTATCCAAGCTTACAAAAATTGATTGACTAGATCGATTAATCAGTTCTACTAGTCTACTCAGTAGTATGGCCATCTGAACAATGCTTTATTGGCCGATAATAAATTGAATAATTAGTTTGACTGATTAGTTGATCAATTTCAATCCCACAATTATCTGCTTCTCTTGTTCATCTGATTCGTTTGTTATGTAATAGTAACATTATCACAAAACAGACACCTCTTAACATGATTTGTTTCACAAGTCATATGTTTCATAACTTCACAATCATATAATAAACATTTCCTAATCATTTAAAAAAAACATAAGATTAATTCAAAATGTTCCTCTCAACATATGATATAGGACGTTTTATACATGATAATTACATGATGACCTTGCATAATCGGTACTTGTGTGATATGGGTTTAATCTTGTCTTATAGGAAAGCTATAATGTTGTAGCCCTAGTGATTTTGTCAAGTATTTTTTTGAGTGTCTTCTATGTAATAATTACTAACCTGCTTCATAGAAATTAGATTCAATTCAATATGATATTGTTACTTCATAGGTATAGCCGTATAGGTTTACGTCATAGTTATAGGTTGAATATCGTCTTGTAAGAGAGCTATAGTGTTGCAATCATAGTAACTTTGTCAAGCATTTTTTAAGTGCATGCTATGTGATAATTACAAGGTTACATACTACATAGCTATAGTTACTTCATAACTATTAAACTTTGAATCATTTTCATGACAAACATTGTGTTCTTAACTTTCTCTTTAAATCTACCGACTAAGTTTGTCGTTAATTATGTCACTGTTTTGAATGAACCAATCTATGAGAAAACACTTATTAAAATAATTTATATATAAAAAAAATAACAAATGCAAGACTAACTAAATCTGATTAGTCGTCCCACTGTTGGTTAACTGACCTGACTACCAACTTTTTCCAAATTTGATTCTAATAATCCACTGCCACTTTACACATCTTTGGATACACCATTGCAAGCATAGTTGCCTTGATACAAAACCCATTGCTCTCTTGTTGCATGTCCACCTAGCAGCTATGCAAAATCCTAGTTTTTATTTCCCCCACTAAGATCAATTTTCATGTTTAAAAGGGTCAACAGAGAGAAAAAATTTCAAGACCATCAAGACTGAGATATTTCCCTTTTTCAATTTTAGTATATTAAAGATTGGGTAATATGATAATATTTTTGAAAGGAGTGTTATTAGGATAATTAATTTATAATTAAATTTTATTTTGCATTTAGTTGATTAAGAATACAAATATAACAGTATCTAAAGGTCTTCTTAGTTAATAAATGTGAACAACCATGTTAGAATTTGAATTTGGAGTTCTCTATTATCTCCCATCTTCATTCCATCTCCTCCCATGTGTCAGACCAAGTTTGGACCAAGACAGTCCTAGACAACACATGAGGTGGTCTCCACCAAATCTATCATTGGTTTCGTCCAAATCCCATTAGTTTCCTTACAACTAAAAAGTGATGGTAAATATCATTCAAGCCCAGGAGGCAAAGAGGCTAGGTTGCATTGCCACCTTGACTTTAGCCTTTTTCAAACATAGGCAAGACTATGGCATGCTCAAGTTCTCAGCTACCATCTGGGAAGTATTCAAGTATTTGGCAACTCTGGCAGCATCTTTATGCTTGACAACAGCCCCTTGACAAACAACAAGGAAGCTCAATTGACCCTAATTAGCTCACACCGTCACACGATCTTAATTACTCTACAACTAACTCGTAAAGCGGGCCTCGAGCAAGGACTTCTACCGTCAGCTCAAGCGGGGCTTCAGTTGAAGCACAAGCATAAGCCGCAGCGGCAAGGATTCAATGACAGTGGCGAACAACAACAGCGAGGATCAAGCGAGCCTTCAATCCAAGCAACAGCAATGTTTCAGTTGGGATATGGTCATACGCAGTGGCAAGCAGCAGCAGGGGTTCATGTAGCAGTGAGCAGCAGCAGACTTTCGAGTTGCTCTTTTGCCTCAAGCTGCGGTGAGGATTCAAGTTGGGCAATGGTTTGAGCAGCAGTGAAGGTTCAACTGAATTTTGGTCGCCCACAGCTACAAGCATCATCAAGGATTTGCAGATAAACCAAAGCAAGGTTTCGAGCACCATCTGGGAGGAGTTGCGGCATCGCGGCAGACCGTGGAAAGGCTCGAGTACCGACCTGCAGGGGATTCAAACACAAGATGTGGGACTGTCCATACCCATCCAATGTTTGTCTAGCCATGAAACAAGTCACCGCAGGGCCTCATGTCAACAGAAGAAAACAGGGAGGTGGGAGAAGCATCAGCAGCGCAGGAGATGGAGGGCAGTAGAGGTGTGGCCAAGGCATCTAATCGGATGGTAATCACAAGCAAGGTCTTCCTGTGTGCCAGCCTAGTCAGGGAGGGCAAGGTAGTCACTTCTGGCCATGTAACCATTCAATGATGTGTCGACAGCGCGGATCACAGTAGTAGTGGAGGCATGGAGTGGAGGTCCCTTCAACGATGCAAGCGTCTGGAGAAGATGCTCTGTTTAAGGAGGTGGTCCATATTATGTTGTAGACGAGGGAGGCTAATGACAATGGGGAATGTCCCAAAAGGAAAGGCTGATCTTGGGCAGAGGTGATGGTGGAAGGAGGAGAGCAAGAGCTAGTCACAACATCCTGGTTAGCTGGTTGTAAAAAATTGATGGCAATCATGGAGGTAGGGGCGGAATGTCTCCTTTTTCATCCTGGTAAGCAGGCTTTCAGAGGTGGGAGGTAGATGGTGAAGACGAGGGTGCCCCTTTCTCCCACGGTGTTGGTCTTGGCAATGTGTATTTTGGATAACAAAAGCATATTCATGTTGGGCATGTCAGCAAGGCAAGATTTAGATTATGTTGTTCCGCTACACTGAATATAGTTTACTTTGTGCAGTGGTCACAACTGCAAGCATGGAGGGTCCAGGTGTTAATGGAGGTTTCCCAAGAGGTGTCAAAATTTGAGGCTCAATAATCAAAAACCCTTTTTGTGGCCTTTCACATGGGCATGTGAGAGATGAGTGAGTTAAGCAAGCCATGGGTACTAAACATGTTTGGCATATACTTACATGGGTTCACCATTTGTGAGCCAATCCAGTAAGTCAGCGAATTATGATTCAGCATTGGAGACGCTTGAACAAAAGTTCAGGGAAAAGTCGAAGTAACTTCCTAAGGACGATCATCTTGTGTTGTTGGGTTTGATGCCTTCAACCTTCCCTTTATTTTGTAAGTTCCTGTTCAGACTAATGTAAGCTTGTAATAATCGGTCGACCAGTCAGCCCGATTAGTCGAGGTGGGGGGTAGCCGACTCGATAAGGTCTAGTTGGCCTACAATTAGGTAGGGTTGGCTGCATGGATTTTTTTGCTTCCATTCAGATCTATTCGTTTTTATGAATGTTAAATTTTTTAAGAGGTGCAGTATTCTTGTTATGTTTTATGAATATAGTTACAGTATTGAAAATGTATAAATCTATGCAAATATACAAGAATATATATTTATTTATATATTTTAAAAAGTAAAAAAAATCAAAATCGACTAAAGGTTGACTAAATCCAATTATTCGCCGATTGTTGATTAATCCTTGGTCAATGACTCTGCCAATCGAGTATCAACTACCAAGTTCTGCACCTTTGGACTGACGACAATAAAGAAGTGACTAAATGGACTCGGAGAAGTCAGAGAAAATATCTCTAATAGATGGTGGATAAAGGGGTGGAGAATTTGCATGGTCTAATAGAAAATGTGTAGGTCCAATAATGAGGGTAGGCACAGGATCATGACATGAGTATAAGTAGGGGTATTCGTGGGGCAGGTACCTGACCCATTCAATCATGACCGGCCCTGAACCATTTCAATGGGTACCTGAATCTAACGGGTACTCGAATTATTTTAATATGTAATACGTACCCGCGGGTACCCGTGGGTCACAACGAAAATTGAAAACGTAATTAGAAGGCTTATTAAAAACAAACAACCTTTTACATTTTTTATCATGTATATTTTTCTTGCACTTTCATATCAAGCATACTAGTCACATGTTATTTTTTTTGTTTTTTGAGTCTTTTGTTTTGTGTACTAGTCACATATTATTGGAAAAATCACAAAATTTTAAGTGCAAATAAAAAGTCTCTCAAGAAATCGTTATAGTTATCAAAAGATAAATGGCATGCAGATAAAAGTCCTGAAATATTATCAAACCATCCCACTTTAGTTAACATTAATTTCCACACCATTCACTAAAACGTAACCTCAGACCCATATAGCCTTCATGCATCCCTCCCTCTCCATGCATCCAACTAGGGTTGCTAATCGAAACGGACATGTTCGTATTCGATTAGAATTCGTTCGATAATAAATCAAAAATTGTTCGTTCGTTTCTAAACGAACTGAACATGAACTTCAAATTTTAGTTCGATAGCTTAACGAACTGAACATGAACATAACATATGTTCGTTCGATAAAAAGTCGAGTTCGATATATGTCTATGTGTGTGTATTTGTATGTGTAATTTAGTATTTATACACTTGATAAATTTCAAGGTTAAAGAAATGGTGGTATTTATTGGGCTTTGTACCACTTTAATTTAAATAATTTCTTATTTTTACTACTTATCGAACCTTGTTATCGAACTCCAGTTTCGAACTTCTTCATATAAACACGTTTTAGTTAAGTTAAATTGTTAATGAATTGTTATCGAACTGAACTCGAGCATTCGTTTTCTAAACGAACTCAAACTCAAACATATCCTATCGAACATTTATCGAACCGAACTCGAACTTAAACTTTCGAACTTCCTTGTCGAACCGAACTCGAACATAGGTTCGTTCGTTACAGTTCGGTTCGATTAGCAACCCTGCATCCAACAGTAAAGATGGCATCCTTATCCAAACAACACGTTAGGTTGGCATCAAGCCATAAGATAGGGAACCTTTCCACCTCACCCTCGAAGAGTCCAATTTCCTCATCTCGTCAAGACATCCCACGCTAACCCAAAACCCACAATTCTGAACCCCTCTACGGAAGATCTCTGCTTTTCTATAGAAAATTACCACAATCACCAAGTCCGACGTCAGATCACCGCTCCCTATTCGAGGATGGCAACGATGGAGCGAGTAGGAGGAGCCGAAGAAGCCCTCTACGTGATTCGTGCGGAATTAGAAGGGTGAGGGATGGTGGCTCGATGTCAGGTTGAATGTGGCCAAAGGTAGACCCAAAGTTTCCAACCGGGTACCCGAATTTCCAATGAATTTTTCTACCGGGTCATCAATATTCAACCAGGTCAACTGCCATGGGTACCCGACCCAAACATTTTTCTCGAGTATCAAGGAACTTAGGGTCAAAAAAACTGGGTCAGGTCGGGTACCCGTTTGACCTGAATTTTTTAAACAGTCCTACGTGTAAGGTAGATCAATAATGCATTACAGATAAGTGGGTTGTGAAGTTGATAAAGGGGCAACAAGTTGTGTGGTAGGGTGTCGGAGGCCCACTTCGACGAGAGCATCCACTTGGAGATGAGAGCTCAATTATTGAGAGATATTTAGCCTTTTGATGAGGACTTTTGGAGTTGTGGCCCACATCAGGGCCTCTCTTGAAAAGAAATGTTGGAGAAGACGAAGACCTCATGATATCCTTGGATGCCTCGTCGAAGGGGGTATTACATTACCAGTATAATACCAGTCTTGCATAAAGTTTACACCATTCCATAATAGCCAAATTACCCAAGAAACCACGAGAGGCCTTAGGCAACTGACGTGAGAAGAGACACAAGAGCCTCAAATAGAAGCCTAAAAACCTTCAGCATTAGTATGCTCAAGACATGGAAGTGCCAACAATCTCCATAGCTCCACCGAACTAGGGTATTCAAAAACATGGTGCATATTTTCCTTCGAGCCGTCACATCTCAAGCAAGCCATGTCATTATCTCGTGAGCATTTAGCTTTAAAGACCTTTGTCATGAGTCTTCCCTTTTGCATCTGCCATAGAATTCACCGTTGTGGGTAATAAGGATCACCAAATAAGTTGATATGCATCTGCCTAGACACTCGATTAAGCTTTAGATCTGCAGTGAGGGTTCGGTAAGGCTTCTTTATAAAGAACTTGCCATTCACCCACATTTATGAATCATGTTCATTCAGCAATGTTTCATACTCACCAAGATCCTGATGCAGAGCAAGAAACTCCTGCGACCGTTGGATCAAAAAGCTCGAACCGAAGGGGGGCACCAAGAGCCATTCCTCCAGACCTTCAACATGGTAGCCTCCTTATCAGAAGATAACGCAAATAACTTCGGATATCTTTCTACCAACGTGCTATCACCAGACCATCCATTCCTCCAGGAATGAAACCAAACTCCTTTGTTGACCTGCTGACGAGTCCGAAAATCGCGACTTTAAGAAGTGGATTTTATCTTTCATGCCAAAAATATGGTTTGTCGTTCGTTGTAGGCGACGATCGGAATCAGTCAAGAAATAACCACAAAATATTAATCAATTTCAATCAAGTGGTTTTATGTTTATTTTACTTGGGCAAGTCCCAAGGTCGATCACAAGGAGGCAAAGGAACAACCTAGAGTTGTATTTATCAAGGTTCGGTACACGGTTTTCGAGACGGTCTTTTTTTTGGAATTTTCAATGCAAATAAGGGATGCAAAATGCGATTTTGGCCTATTTTAGGGACTAAAATGTCAACTATATTCAAACGATGTCCGAAAAATACGAAACTTGGCCACAATGTAGGTTATGATGAAATGAACGCACTGTAATTTTTTTTAGAATTTTTGAATGCAAAATGAATTTTTTTATGAATTTTTAAATGCAAACAAAATGATTTTCAATATTTAATTATGATAAATACTAAACCTACTTATTTTCGAGGACCAAAATTATCTAAGATCTATCACTAGGTGATTGATCTCAGAAAAATCCTAAACCTCAAAAATGTGAAATCTAATACCTATTAAAAATTAAATAGTGAAATGTGCAAAATGATTTTTACAGGGCAAATGATGCATGCAAATGCAAATCTTTTTGGGCACAATGTCAAGCACAATTAACTCTACAAAATATGATTTTTCGGGGATTTCTAGAGCATCGGTTAATCAATAGCAAATTTAAGAGCAAGAAATGGGTAAAATTTGCAAATTTCCACAAAACTAATTAATTATTATTTAACCAACAATCACAAAAAGGCCCACAATATGTCAAAATGTATAGAATTAATGGAAGAACATCGTGCTATTTTTGGATAAATAAAATAATGTAGAAAAGAGGTTCAAAATTACGTGGGAACACAAGGTTGTAAATGCAAGTACAATAAATAGAATAAATAATAAAAAGTGCAGAGGGGGACTGGAATGTAAATACCGAAACTATGGGGGAGTTCTCTGCAAAATTCAATAGAGTCACGTGACACCCACGCGACCTGGAGCTCATGGACTTATGTGTGAATATGGTGATATCCAGGAGGTGACTTGCAATTTGCCCACTGGGCACGTGCGGGGCACATGA
Organism: Ottelia alismoides; assembly: GCA_037367405.1. Lineage (NCBI taxonomy): Eukaryota > Viridiplantae > Streptophyta > Magnoliopsida > Alismatales > Hydrocharitaceae > Ottelia > Ottelia alismoides. The sequence continues at coordinate 282,320 of JAZKJV010000809.1, forward strand.
CCCAGGGGTGCTCCTTTTGTCGTTTCCCCATGCACGTGCGAAGCACGTGCGAGGGACCTCGGGTCTAGCACCCGGCCGAACGGGGTGGAAGGAGGAGGCCCAGCCCCTCCTGGCGGAGCTGCGGCAGACTGCCCTCTGGCCGACACACGGCCTAGGGACGGTGTGGTTGATGATGCACGGCGGTTGCGAGGCCCTCTGGTCGAGGCGGAGCGGCTCCTGGAGCGGTCGATGTAAGAACAGAGCTCGGTGAAGAAGACGAATTTGTTTACAGAGGTGTTGGCGAGCGAAGTCGATGTCGTGGAAGATCGTCGGGGATGGCGTCGAGGTCGTCGGAGATGGTCGGTAACACTTGAAGTCGTGGGCGGTGGAGTAGTTTTCGTTGGCTCGTGGTCGGAAGCGGGTGTTGAAGGCGATTGTCGGAGTCGGAGGAGAAACATTGAGGCGGTGAAGTCGCCGGAGAAGGCGGGGATATAGAGAGAGAGGGGGGGGGAAGAGAGAGAGAGGGAGAAAGAGAGAGAGAGAGAGTACCTGGGAGATATAGGGCTCGACGGCGCTGGGTGGCCGGAGCGGGGCAGCTGCGGAGGAGCAGCTACGACGAGGTCGAGGGGGGGCCTCGGATCACGCCGAGGGGCTCGTTGTCACGACCGGGCTGGTGAACGGCGGATAGGGGGATGAGGAGGCGACGACGTCATTTATATAGGTGCGAGGGAGGTTATTGGCTGGGCGGAGCTAACAGAGAGGTTGGATGGTCGGCGCGAGTTTGGCGGCGGCGAGGTCAAAGGAGGGGCGGCCGGTTGCGACTAAAGCAGGGGCGGTGGTTGCGGAGAGAGGCGGCGGCCATTGCGGAAGGGGGGCGTGGGAGGAAGATGCACAGCGGTCGTTCGATCGGTCATTGATCGAACGGCCGTGGAGGCGCCAGGTGCACGATTTGGTTGGAGAGAGGGTCGGGGCACGTGCGGAGGCTTTATTATTATTTTTTTTATAAAAACGAATAACTAAAACACCCAAATAACGTTGACACGTGGCTGCCTTAGGGGCTGCCACGTGTCAACACCAGAAAAATCCGTAGAAAGATTTTGTAAAATCAGAAACAAATATCAAATGACCTTGGATCGAAAAAGTTCCTTCACGAAAATGCTCATCTCGATGAGATCTACATCTTTCATGATGACATCAAAGCCAAAATCGATCAAATGTATGAAGTGATATTTTTGGGGTATCCCATGTACATAGAATACCTACATTTTTGGATTTTGTAATTTTTTTTGTCATTTTTAAATCAGATAGAAAATCCGAAAAAAATATGCAGACATCAAAGATAAATAAATACACCTAAATCTAATTTTTTTATTTTTATTAAGTAAGAAAATATGTACATAAAATATCAGGTCAAAAACCGCTAAAATACACAATGTACAAAAGAGGCCCAAAATCCAACTTTCACATATGAGCTCCGATTCACTTGAACTTGGTATTATTTTGAAGGTAATTGAATGTACATTAGTTCAAAAGTGAGTAGGATCAAATCGGACACTGGATGGGGAAGATATGTGGCTTTTAGTCCGAAAATCCTGAAACTAGGGTTTGGGTTTTTGGTCCACTTATTTGGGTTAGTGATTTTTTTTGTATTTTTCATTTATTCTTGTGAGTGACATGTACACAGTGAAGGTGGTTTTGGGTTATGCGGTGTTAGCATGAAGGAGTTAAAAATCCGGGAAATTAGGCTATTTACAGGTTAAATTTGGCTTGGATTTTTTTTGGCTTCTTATTTTGTGCAGAAGTTATGGATAAAATGCAACTCTTATGAAAACATGCATGAATGCTAATTATGCGGAATAGATGCAGATATGCTGTTGATTTGTAGGGATTTGAGCTTAATAAATGAGATTTAGAGTGATGAATCCGAGATTCATCACCTGCAGCCAGTGGCACCTTTCCCATTTTGTAAATGCGATGCACAATGTGCCAAGAGGTCATTTCCATTGCCCCAAATCTTAATGGCTCATTTTGTTAAAAGAGCATGAATAAAGGTTGTTGAGAGTCCCATGGCCTTAAATTTCGGCGAATTTCGACCGAAATTCGGTCGAAATTCGGTTTCGTGGCGATACCGACATCGAAACCACGTATAATATCTGTTTCCAGGATTTCGGCCGAAATTTCGGCCGAATTTCGGTCATTTCGGTCCATTTCGGTGGAAATTGTTCACAGATTTCTCGGATTTCGGTGGAATTTCGGTTCATTTCGGTCCATTTCAGTCCATTTCGACTGAAATTGTTCTAGGTCACCATATGTCACCATAGGTCACTATTTCAACCACCATTGCAATATAAGCCACTATTCTAACCACCATTGTAATAAATAAGGCCATTAAGGGTCCTATTTAAACCCAATAAATATAATGTATATGTTCTCATTCCATCTCACAACTTCACAAGTCACAATTCACAACCTAACTTAAGTCTTGGAGAGCCAAGTTTTCAAATTCCAAGTCTCGTATAACATACATTTTACGATCACAAGCTCTACTATGCATTTATTTTGGCATACATGTTAAAATATTCGTGTTTGTGTGTGTCTTGTTTTATTTTTAAATAAAAGTATTATTATTCTTTTGAGAATTGATAGAAAAATTGAATGCCAAAATTTAACCGTGTACTGAAATATGAAATTTCACTCTGGACGGTCATAGATATGATGATCGAAATCATTATTTTAAGGTACTGAACATTATAACATCTTATTATAAGCAAAAAAACTTGTATTTATGCATCTTTTATTGATTAAACAACATTACAAATCTTAAATTTTGAAAAAATGAGTTTTCAAGTCGTTTTCCCAATTTCCGGCCATTGCACCGAAATTCCTTTTCTGGGCTTACCGAAACGAAACCGAAATCCGACATTTGAGGCCTTGGTTGAGACACTTGACCACTAAGCTTCCATTTGATTTCTGCAGAAAGATCGTTCACCAATCCACCATATAGGCCCCTTTCCCATCTTGATGCATATCATGCTGAAGAAATGATGCATAATGGCCTCTAATCTTTGCAAAATGCCAATCGAGATGAACCTCGTAGACATATAAAAGATAGGATAGCTGCCATAAGTTGAGTAACACCAAGTATCCACTCTTCAAGAGAAAGATTTCTACCATGCCAATCTATGCTCCAATTTCTCAGTCAAGGAAGCCCAATGTGCGCATCCAAGTTTCCCACAAAAGAGAAAGACCAAGAAAAGTGATGGGAAGAGCGATCCTAGGTAAGCTCATCACTCTACCACAAGCCTCTACCTCCTCATGAGTGAGCCCAGATTGTGCAAAACCCGACTTTTTTATATTGATTATGACTCCAGACATAGATCCAAAGGCATATAAAATAACCGACATATTTCTGGCTACCCCCCCCCATGAAAAGTATCGTGTGGTATGCATATTCAAGGAGCGATGTTGATATATCCCCGTAGTTTAGCTAAATGAGAAGCCTCCATGAATTGTGCCGTTGGTCGTAATAGCAAGTGTATCCACAACGATAACGAAAAGGAGAGGGGAAAGAAAGCATCCTCGAATAACTAACCTTCTAGGCCAAAAGAAATTTACCCTTTAGTCCTCCATTTACTAACACGAAATACAACAATGTTGTTATATACATGGTTTTAAAAAACATGGGGCGAATCAAGTCGGTTTTCCCTTAATGTGAGGTGTAAGCCTCGAGGCAGTCGGGACGTAAGCCTCGAATTATATAGGAAAATATACATAAAATACAATTAAGCGTAAATATATATAATCATAAATTTATATATTCCCCAACATATTCACCATATATGCTATGAACATGAGAATGTATAATACTATTTGCATGATTTACTTTGAATCCTTATTTGTATTGCCATCCATATGCAATGCAATGCTTATTATGACCTCCATTAATGTTGGCAGGGTGAAGTTTTTGTCGAACACTTCCCTTTAATTTGGGTACCAAAAACTGTGCAGCCCGTGGAGACGCCTCAAGACTGCCTCAGCACCTCAAGGCGCATGCCTCACCTGGGCAACTTGAGGCAAGCGTCTCGACGCGGTTTTCTTGGAAAACTGTCTCGAGGCATATACCTCAGCGTCTCGAGGTGTGTGTTTTAAAACATGATTATATATAGCTTTATCCAACAATTCCAAGTTTCGTAAAAGCCATGCTTGGTTAGGGTGGACCAAATAAATCTCCAGTCGATGCTATCATAAGTCTCGGAATAATTATTTTTCCAAAGAATGCCTTTCACTTGCCTTCTCTTCTAACTATTGACCATCTCTATCACAAGCACCAAGTTATCCACCAAAAACTAACCACAAATGTATGCCAACTATTCAGGGGAGACAATCTCACCAAGAACACCTCTAAGACAATTAACCAAAACTTTCGCAATGATGAAATAGATATCGTTCAATAAGGTAATAGGATGAATGTCTTCCAAGCGCTTAGTTGGATATTTACGGAGCAGAATATATATACCCTATTGAGGAGCTCAAAACCTATGTTGTCCTGCAGGAATTCACCAATAACCCCAAATCATCATGAATCGTGCTCCAAAAGCACCTATAGAAATTGAGAATCCATCTACGCTCAACACACAATCCTCGTTAAGAATCAACTTCACATCATGCATCTCTTGTAAAGTAACATATCTGACAAGCTCATCGCAATGGGAACCATCAATCTTGGAAACATTGCGCCTGTGCAAAAACCATTCATTAACCAACCCGTGTCTAGTCGAAAGAAGGATTGGTCTACAATAGCAGCATCGAAGCCACTGACACATGTGATAGTCTCCCGGAATCTCAATCAAATGTACGGTATTTCTTGTTTTCCACACATTGGCCATCATGTAAAAAAACATTGTATTTGCATCGCCTTCTTTGATCCATCGTTGCATTGATCTTTGTCTCCATCACACTTCCATTTTTTATTTTCCTCCAATATTGCGACCTAATTTAACACATGCCCATCCACCTCATATATCGTTAGCTGCATTTCATCTTCAATCAGGTCCAAGTGGTCAACCTCCTCTTGCCCCTGCTCATGGGTTTCCTTTTTGAACATTATGACACGAGATCTGAGAGCATGTAACTTCAAGAAGAATATATTGTAGTCATTCCATATATCATGCATTCTCTCCAAAAAAAAGTCAAAACCAAGTTTTCGGAGCCCTCCTTCATATACCAGGATTTTTCAAAAAGGGAGTTGTCTATGCCTTGTAGTGCTCTTATCCCAAACTATGGGAATGCGATTTGAACGTGTCTGAGGTAAAGCTTTCACAAATAGAAGCCAGTATTTTTGTAGCATATCAATCGATAACAATAACGGATCAATTCTCAATATGGATGCTATATTTCTCCAAGTGTATATGTAATTGTTAGCATCAAGGGCATGCAGCTGCAATAAGTCCACAATGTCCGCAAAAACGTTCAAGGCATGATCCTCTCCCCAAGATGATCATCATCCCTCAATGTGAGGTTGAAATCACCTCCGATCAGGCGTGGAACCCCTAGAACTCATTCCAACCATTTACATTTGAAATCAAGAGCTCTCGCTGATCAACTTTCCCTGTAAGCAGGTTTAACAACATACATCAGTCATCTTTCTTCTATGCAAAGAAAGAGCTCAACGCAACCATTCAAAAGGCCCACAGCACCTACCACCACGTCAATAACACATAAGTGAGAGATGGTCCCTTGAGCAAAGTCCATGAACAGTCATTCCATTCAGAGATTTTAGTTTGCTGAAATAATATTACGTCTTCTTGCCATGATGAAATTAAATTTGAAAATTTCCTAATCTTGTCCACTTCATCGGACCCCCACATATTCCAAGTAATTGTCTATATTAGGGTTCTTGGTCTCCCTTAAATCTCCTGCTAATATCCATAGCATCTGCCATCTGCATCAAGATTATAGGTGTATATAACTCCACTGCAGGAACATCTTTGGTTGAGATACTACGAACATCCAAAAGGAAGCCATTTGAAACCAAAATGGATTTTATCAACTCCTTAGCTTGATCCACGAATCTCGATGAGGGGTGGAATTTGGACCTCCACCTTCTATAGGCTTTATCCCCCTCATAGTCTAGGGGAAAACAACCCTTGGCAACTCTTCAACTCCCCACTTAAAAGTACTAAGCCTTCTCCCACTATAAGTAGGGACGGCTACATGGATTCTTGCTCAAATCCATGTCGAAAGATTCAACTATTTTTTATGCTGGCCGTCGACTACCTAACGCAACCCATGTAAGAGTGGGATTTGAACCCCAGTCTTTGGTGTGGTAGACACACTATACTACCACTAGACCATTAAGTGGGTACTTAAAAATTTGCTTCGGCAGCGAATAGGATCTTGCTGAGGTGAGTTAATGCTCAAAGATTGCATCGAGTGAGGGGGCCAAGTCATAAATGGGCTACAGCGATGCATTTTCCTCTACTCTGAGAACATCACCATTGCTACACATCATTTCTACAAAAGCGTCACCCTCCTTTCATATGCATTTTGCATCTCTTCAATCAGGTCCCCATTCAATTTCTCGTTGAGATATGGGATCCCATTTGATTTCGAGTTGAGGTCATGCAAAAAACTCCCGTTAAGGTCTAAGGACCCATAGATATCATTGAGAGGATTCGAGCAGCCATTTAAATTCAATTGTTACAAAAGTACACAGTTGAAAGGCCCCCGAAATGCCTTAACCCGCCTCAATTGCAAAGAATAAGTGGGAGACCTGTGTTATGATACTTATAGCCCAACTCGATTGCAATACAACAAAGGGAAACCCAGGTTCGGTTATCTCAGCATGGCATGATAGCAATATAATAGAGGGAAAAATCAATGTTTGGACAAAAAATCAATGTTTGGACACTTTAACTTAAGTGGATGGACCTCAATTTCCCAACAGGATGTCCTCGTAAGAGGATATAGGCTGAGACCCAATAAAGTTTCCTAAATTAGGGCATGTTGCTATTCAGATCACTCAAGTTCCAATACCATATTTAAAAGAATTCCAGATATCAAAGTCCTTTTTCTCGAAGCTTCGCTAAGCTGTTGCAAAGATGCTTCGACTTATGCATCCCTCACATGCTTCGATAGCAGCGTCTCTTTGCCTTCCTTCAGCTCCAAGCCTCCAACGCAGTTTTCTTCTCCAATGCAATTTTCTTTTTGACAAACTTCCGATCACCAGACCATGTCGCAGAAACGATCACATTTACAGCTTGATCTGAGCATCTAAGCAATAAGTCGGTATAAAGATTTGTCCACCTGAAGGTCGAGATTGGAAGGTAGGGGTTCTCATACATTTGGTAATCTCGACCACAACCTCTACCGATTGACCCATACCGAGTCCCTCAAAGATAATATGAAGCACTCACCAAGCTTCTCTGAAGCTTTTTGATGAATTTCTTATCCCTATAGGTGATAGGGAGGCCTCTGACTTGCATGGTATTAACTCCTAAAGAGTCCAATGTACCATCTGAAATTCAAGGTCTCCGCAAAATCATCTGATGACCAGGCACTATAACTCAAAAGCTTAGATATGTCCTCTTCTGATAATTCTCTCGCACAACCATGCCTGCTCCGTAATACAATCATGTCGTTGGCAAACGGATCTCCAATGAACTCCTCAATCAACATGGCATCCCAGAAATTTATAGGCATTGCAACACATTCACCAATTAGGATGGAGGGCATCCCAACTCTTCCATCATGGTCGGAAATAAGAAATATCTACCTGTTAACACCACCACTACATGAATGATGAAGGCCCAATTTGTCACACTTAAGGCAGTGCACCAGATCACGACAATTGCATGTAAAGTGACCATGTCTCCTACAACGCATACATACAACGAAGAAATCATGCCCCAAGAATGCCCAATATCAGTGTATCTTAATTTTTCGATCCTTATTGTTGTTTTTAATTGATCCTCTTCCTCGGCATGAGCTTCCCACCAGAATCGGCATCCACCATGCACTCATCATCATCGGTCGCTAGATCTTCCACCCATGATGATGCTCTCACGCTTGAGATGTCTCCCTAACTTAGCTTCCGCCCATCTCCCGTGTGAGAGTCCCAAAATCCCAGTTTCATCGACTTTACGATTGATCATCTCTTTTCCAATACGAAGGGGCAAGGGAGAAATGGTGCTTCTTTCAATTATAACCATCCTCTCCACTGTGGGGATGTGGAAACGATTGATCATCTCTTTTCCAATGTGAAAAGTCAAGGGAGACCTGATTAGCTTTGGGTGTCGACTAGGTAGACTCTAGAAATTCTGGGAACTTCAGAGATCCTCTATTTTGTGCCTAGTTACGCTCAAACAGGGTTTTATTGTTACGTATTGAACCTGACCAGGAAATCTAGTTGTCGTGAAATGGAATTATCTTCCGTTCAAAATGCTTTTATGTACAAATGTAAATCGTTATGCTAAGACTCTCCTCAAGTCATGGTTCTTGTAACATGATTCATTCTCATTTAATTTAATCCATTTGGGGCAAAGACCCTTGCACGTTTCCCCTTTATTGCCTTGAAAAAAACTTTCTCCATGAGCATGAATTTTTATGCCAAAAGAGCTTATTGATGCTGCGGGAGGGGTCTTCTGACGATAGGAATCATTTGATATGGTTTGATAGAACTTTTCAGTTAAGAAGGCATACAAAGCCTTGGTTACTACATTGGTTTTCAAATCTGACAACTTGGTTAGGAATTGTAGAATGATCTGTGAATTTAAGGTGTTGTTGAGAGTGAAGTTTTTCCTTGCCCATGTATTTTGCAGTTGCATAAGACAGGCACATAGTGGTTGTCACGGGTTAAGATGGAGATTGGTTGCCTAGGTTTATTGCGCCACTTTCAAATAAGGTAATGGCTATCTTTGCTCTGTAACCATGTTATTATAAAGAATACCATGCCAAGACTGGACTCTTGGAGTGATCCAAGAGGTGGCATTGATCCCTGTTACAATCTTTGCGTTTAATAGTTGATTGTTATGGAAATTTAAAGCACCTCTGAAGGTGAAGGATGGGATTGGTTTCCTAAGTTTAGTACACCAATCTCTAGTGAGATAAAAGTTATCTTTGCATCGTTGACCATGTCGTTGTAAAGAATAGCATGCCAAGAGTGAGACTCTTGGAAGTGGTCCAAGAGGCGACGGCGGTTCATGTCACAATCTTTGCTTTGAATCGCTGATTGTTGCGGAAAGCTAAAGAACCTTTGAAGGTGAGAGTGCATGCATGGCCGGTGAGGTGGGGGTGCATGGTTACCATGCTACTTAAGAAAAATTAGGAAACATGTTCTCATGATAAGTGTGCAGTGTAGGTTATTGGGAGGGGGGTGTGGAACACATGTTCTTTAAGTACCCAAAAGCAACCACAACTAGGAAAGAGTTAAATTCATTAGGGTAAATGCGAGATATAAAAACACCTTTTGAGCAAGTTGCAGATCGAGTGCAATACGAAATGGGAAGCAAGTCAAAGAAAGCCATCAAGACAATAACTTGCAACTTGCAAAAAGCAGAACTATGGACTATTTGATGCGAAAGAATCATAACGATCTTTCAAAATGGAATTTATTTTGTTGTGAGCATGGTACACAGCAAGAACGTGTTGTGTGACGTTATATCTTTGAGAGATTTTTATTGATTATGGTCTTTGTTATCACAATTTTTAAGAATGAAACACGGATGGCCTCACATGCTAAATGGCCATCCTTTGTTTCAAGTGAAGTGGCACCAATCGATTGTTACAATAATTTAGAAAATCAAACTTAAAATGACAAGAAAATTAGAGACAGCATTAAGAAGGCCTATTACAGTTGCATCAATCAACATTGTGTCTACCCTATTGCTAGGACTGCTACTCGATACAAGCATGTTTTTTTATCCAAAGATGTTTTAATCTTGATAATGATGTGAACCTTTCATATAGACTGTGTGTACTCCCTTTTATAAAAATGAGCAAAAGATGCACCAATGCTTAAAATAAGAAAATTATAGATAAAATGGGGAATTAAATAGAAAAAAGATAGATGGGAAATGAATTGATGTTGATATGATCTAGAATTAATCTTACCCATTTGCATCAAAACTGTTCCTCGAAATCTTCATTTTCCTTGTAGAACCTTGGTAAAGCTCTTCGAGGCTACAAGCCAACTTGCTTTCAATAGAAGCTGATTTCCTGGGCTGACCACTTCCACTGGGACCAACTCCATCACCGTATGTTCTGAAAATGTTATCTGCTCCTCCACCAAATCCACCAAAGACACCATTTCCATCTGTCTGAAACCTCGTTGACCTTCCATGACTTGTTGAACCAAAACCAAAGGGGCCATTCCCAAATATCTCTGCATAGATATCTTCTGCATTCCTGGGATTAAAAGTAAATCCACTTGGTCCAGTACCTCGTGATGAACCACCCCTAGAACCAGGTGGCGGCATACCCCCCTTGAGACCTTCTTCTCCATACTGATCATAGATCTCTCTCTTTTGTGGATCACTCAAGACCTGAACCAACAGATATTAAGCATGCAAATAAACATTCTTAAAAAAACTTGCGAGCCAACGGTGTAAATCGATAACATTAAGTTAACATCAATAGACTTGATGGTCATTGAACGTGTATTTTGTTATAACTAAGGACCAGCATGGGAGTTTCTTTAAAAAAAATAAATAAGGTAAGCATCTTCTGGATGTAACAATTAGATTAGCCATATTAATTATCAATCATATGCAATAATCAGCCATGCACGAGCATGGCCTCCGTTTGAAGATTATAAGGTCCCGTTAATCTGAAATCTTATGTGACGCTCCTTTTCCCCCAAACTTTTGTAGGGAATAAAACTCTAACATAACTTTTAGAATATTACTACAAGAAGCAACCGGAACTGCCCAAATAACAGGATACAATCCCGACAGCCACGTGAAAAAAACACCCGAAAAGACGCCATATTTACTCCTTTCCCTCGCAACCAACGTGCTCCCGGCGCCTTCCCGCACCCCCACAAGGGCCACAACCAAATAGCAAGCAACAAAAAAGCAAAAAGCTCAAACCTTTCACCCAAAAACCACAGAATACCAACCATACGCCCTAAAAACAAAAACGAAAAATGTGAAATGATGCCAAATACTCACATCGTAGGCCTCAGAGATCTGCTTGAACTTGGCTTCGGCCTCCTTCTTGTTGTCGGGATTCTTGTCCGGGTGCCACTTCATGGCCAGCCGCCTGTATGACTTTTTCAGATCATCCTCCCTCGCGTTCCTGTTCACCTTAAGGATGTTGTAGTAGTCGACCCCCATCTTGCCCCGAAAACCCTAATTTCACACCGGAAAACGGCCAATCGGAGCCTCGAACAGCCCTTGCCGACGACTTCACCGCATCGACAGCCGGCAATGGCGATCGGATATCTCGAATGCTCCGGGACCCGATGGGATCGAGAGAGATCGCGAGGCGATTTCCGGAGAAAATGGGGAACAACGCGTTGTGATTATCTGCATATATACGTATTCCGGTGGAACGGGGAACGGAGCGTTGGGCGGAAACGGAGAAGGGTGGGGGAGGGGTGGGCCGAGTTCGGGAGCTTTTATATGGTTACCGGTAGGGATGGGGGTGACCGGGAGCGGCCAGTGGAGGGCGGCGAGCGGTGGTTATCAAGGGTGCTCGGGATGGCACGTGTAGGTAACGGGTTTCGTTCGCGGGAAATTTGGGGGGGGTGATTGCGGGTAGTTACGGGAGAATGCAGATCGGTAGGCTTTTTTTATGAGATTATTTGGGATGGAAATTAAGGTGTAAATTAGATAGAAAGGTTTCAAGGATATGGAACTTAAATTTTTGTTGTTTTTTTAAGTATAAAATTCAAGGTATAGATACATGTGTTCACGTGGGAATAATTATGACATAAACTAAACTGCATCTATCAATAATAATGTTTCTAAATAAACATATAAAATGGTATTAGAATATAGCTTTACGAGACATATCTCTCTCTAAATGGAAAGTTAAAATACATGACCTAAAGAGTATTGTCGTCTGCAATATCGCACGCTCTCGTCTTACTTGCATCCCCTTCAATGCGATGAGGCAAGAGGATCAAAGGTTTAGATGGACGATTATCTAGTAGTAGGTAGCATGGTTATCATCCACCTCGCCCAAACAGAGGAGATGTGATCGTCCACCTCGCCCAAACAAAGGAGACATGTGTGATCATCCGTCTTGGTTAGGGCTGCTAATCGAAGTGAACATGTTCGTATTCGATTAGAGTTCGTTCGATAATAGTTCGAAAATTGTTCATTCGTTTCTAAACGAACCGGACATGAACTTCAACTTTCAATACGATAGCTTAACGCATCGAATATGAACATAACATATGTTCGTTCGATAAAAGTTCGAGTTTGATATATCTATATGTGTGCGTATTTGTATGTGTAATTTAGTATTTGTACACTTGATGAATTTCAAGGTTACTGAAATTGTGGTATTTAATGGGCTTTGTACCACTTTAATTTGAATAGCTTCTTATTTTTACTACTTATCGGACATTGTTATAGAACTCTTGTTTTGAACTTGTTCACATAAACAACTTTTAGTTAATTTAAATTGTTAACGAACTCTCATCGAATCGAACTCGAACGTTCGTTTTCTAAACAAACTCGAACTCGAACATATCATGTCAAACATTTATCGAACCGAACTCGAATTCCAACTTTTCGAATTTCCTTATCGAACCGAACTCGAACATAGGTTCGTTCATTACAGTTTGGTTCGATTAGTGGTCCTAGTCTTGACAAGCATCAGAAGGGAAGTTTGTAATCATTCTTATAGTGATTGCCAAAGGGGATGGGCATGATCATCCCATATGACCACATCATAGAGGGGATGGTCATTGTCATCCCCAATAATGTGAAGCCCTTGGATCCGGATGCCTGTTTACGTCGCATTCGCACTATTTCATTCTCGTTTTCATCGCACTAAGTTTATTGAAATCAAGGGATTGTTTCCGCACTGCTGTTGCATATGACATTCAATCCACAATCACAAAAGACATGTGCCACCAAAATTTTATTCCATTATTTCATTTTTGTAATATATATATATATACATGTGCAAGGGAAGCTGACAATTCATACATGTGTCCCAAAATATATATACATAAGAGAAAGAAACATTTACATCACAACTGGCCAAAAGCTGCAACAAAAGTGACAAAAGAAACCATACCGTCTGGTATATACACAATCACCAGAAGTCATCAACAACTACTACAATGTTGCAGGCTACCAAACTGGGACGTCCTCAGATCCGGCTGTTACAAATAACCACACATGGGGGATGGCTGAGCTCTAATCTCACTAAGTCTGAGATGGCTGCAGTCAACCACTCTGTGGCAACAGGGAATAGTCGTGATCGTCCCTTGTTGATGTTAAATGCGGCGGTCACCAAGGATCATTCCCTCGATAAATCTAGCTTTCATACACCTAATATACAAGAATTGAACTTATAGCCTTTAAATAAATACATGCATTCATCCATTAACATGGTATTCTTGTAAATACATGCGTGAGAATAAGAAGCAATAACTAACACAAAGCACAAAAATTTTTGGAAGAAATAAATCAACAAAATGATGATGCAGATGTACATTGATAGAGAAAATAAGGAATGAATAGGGTGTCGACCCCATTTATATTGCCTAATCCTAGAGACTTGGGTAGAGTGATCGTGTGGATGAAATAAAAAGAAATTGAAGAAAAAGTAAGAAATATAACCCTTCATATGTGTGTATTCACCTACGTATATGTTGCATGAAATTCGCTAAATTTTGCTAAATTCATAATAGCTCCAGATGATGTGAAAATTACCTTTATGCTAATGATAAAAATATTAACGGATGAAAAATCAATTAAAAACACTTACTTGTGCATATGACTATTAAGGTCGAAACTTTATTTTTGTATATGTTTGTATTTAAACAACTTTTCTAATGCGTGCATTTGCATATGAAAATCTACTCATCTTTATAAAATAATTTACTCTCAATTCTCTTAAAAACTAAATCAAATTTAAGTTTATATATAAAACTTAGGTTTCCGAGCAATTGTAAACATTGTACAAATAACCAATCAAACCCGATTATTATTTGTACAAAATAAATTGTCTTTTTCTTAAATTTCTCTTGCTGTTATTTGTTGACTTTGTAATATAACTAACGTGAAATCAAAACCTAAAAAATCTAAAAAAAATATAGAAAAGTACATCAAAAGATTTAGATATATTGTGATATATTAAACTTATGTTTTAATCTTATGTATTTTTATATATGATGATGCTTAACTCTTAAAAATAGATTTTTGTATATAAAAATATGATATTATATTAGAATATCATATTTGTACATATTTCAATGGTTTGGTGGTAGTGCAGTATGCTTACCACTCAAAAGAACATGTTTTAACTCCCTCTGTACGGGGGTTGTGTTAGGTAGCCAATAACCAAGTGTAAGAAATGATCAGATTTTTCTACATTTATTTGAACAGGAATCCATTTATCCTCTCCGATTTAAAGTGGCGGGAGGCTTCGCCATATATACACGAGAAGAAAAAAATAGGGGAAAAATATACAACCCTCAAATGCAAGTACTTCATACCTATAAAATACTTTCAATTCATAAAGTTGTAGATCTCGTTGAGATTTGGATATACAACCTTGATCTTGAATATCGGTTGAAATTCATCATTTAATATATTATTATTATTATTTCCATTTTGTGATTGTTCTTACAAGGCCACTTGTTCGATTTACCGTTAGTCCGTCTGCTCATCGGTACCCTTATTCACGCCTCTCCACCTCAGCACTCGACGTTGGTAACGTTTAACCTGCACCGTTGATCCCCACTGACCAGTTAATCATTCATGTAGCTAGTATTGATTTGCTCGCCCAAGTCATGCAGCATCGTCTTCTTCCTCAGGCCCCTTCTCCCTCTACATCACATGCAACATCCCATGGTTTACCCACTGCGACCACCCTCATTCTCTCTCCAATCAACACCCTCCGTTCTGCTCGCACCATTTCCCTAGGCAAAAGCCTGCAGTAGCTCCAATAAGCGACTGACCACCAACTCCAAGATTGGAGCTTTGTAACGTCCCGGACTTAGGTCTCCGATCCGTTATTGAGGAAAACTGACCCTGACAACTTGTTGGGTACAAGTCTAAATTGACCCGTTGACAACCACCCAAAATGCTTAAGCCCAAGTTGTCAAGTAGTAATCTCCACTACTTATATATCACACCCACACTTTGTGAGTTTTAGGTATGGCACTATGTTTGGGGTTGGGGTGTTACAACCTCCTCCACTTATATTCGCAACGTCCTCGTTGCGACATGGCCCATTCACTTATTTCCAGTGACAGTGGCGGCTGCACGCTCCCGGCTTAGTCCCCTTCGAGTAGCCCTTTCCACTATCAGAGAGAATTTAGCTATGATACCATTTGTAACGTCCCGGGCTTAGGTCCCCAGTCCGTTATTGAGGAAAACTGACCCTGACAACTTGTTGGGTACAAGTCCAAATGGACCCGTTGACAACCACCCAAAATGCTTAAGCCAAAATTGTCAAGTAGTAATACCCACCACTTATATACCACACCCACACTTTGTGAGTTTTAGATATGGCGCTATATTTGAGATTGGGGTGTTACAAGCTTTACCTGCAATGAACAACACCTGTAACCTTTCTCGAATCCCATTGTTGTTTCTAATTCCTTGAAACAAGTTGAACATCGACGTGTCGTCCTTCTTCCCTCGATCTCCTTGTACTCACCTCACTCAACCCATTCCATACATACAAATCAGATGATTTTCCTCACAGCTGAAATCCTATCCACTTTTCACCAATAGTCCTTCCAACTACATTCAATCCCAATGATAACAGGCAAGTTCGAGTCTAACGACAGTGAAGAGAAGTCTTTTTTTTGGATGAGATCCAATGGAAGACTCCCCCAAAGCAAAAGGGACATGCGTAGAAGATTTTAGAGGATGATCGAGACTGTCCCCTCATAATCCCCTCCCATGTTTGAGGTAGCCAGTGGCCAGACATAAGGAAGAAGAGATGGTTATTGACTGTCCCTTCTTGTCGTAAGGAGGGGACGGTTGGCATCGTCCCCTTCTACACATGCTTCACGTATCGGAGAGTATGACCTCGATGAGCACCCTTTCTAGTTGCCTATTGTTATTTATCCTTTCGCTTCCATCATCAACTGCCGATAATCACCCTCATTTTTCTCTTCTTGGCCTATGTAGCCTTCTTTGCGATCGTGCTTGAGTCAAATTTCACGTATACCATCGTTCCCGAGATCTATTCTTCGTTTCAGACCGGGCGATTTCGCTTCTTCTTTAGTTCTAGTGGTTTTAACTTGGTCTTCAGTTGACGTAGCATTTCTTGTTTCTTCCGCAATCATGACCCAGATTTGTGTTTTAATAGTAGTAGTTGATGGGTTCTTTTAGTAACTTAAATATACCAGTTCAAGAATGAAAACGGAATGAATAAGACTTTCGTTAATGAGACTATTGATAAGCCTCAAGGGTGAGGGCAGTTTCATGGACAACTACTCCACCGGGGCATCAAAACTTATGCGTCACGAGTCAAGAAAAAGCTTAAGCGGTTTGTTCTTCTTTTTTGACAATCCCATAATCAAGAGATATTGGAAGAAACATCCAAAGATGAACTTCGGACAATATTAGAACAACTAATTATGTTACAACAACGAGTTTTAAATTATATTGAATTGAGAACATTAGTTATTTTATTTATTTCATAAATTATTTTTCTAACCACGGCCGTTCCCAAAAAATGCACTAGGAAGGGATAGGGTTCGATTAACGTCTCATGTCATTCTTTAGGGCCATCCCTGCTCTTTCGTCTCCGACGAGCTTAAAATTTATGAGCATTTTTTGACCCCCGCTTGTTGTCAATGTAGAAATCATAAAAGAGTGGTTAAGGGTTAAGGGAAAAAGTGGATCTTAATTATGAATCTTGACATGTTTCATGGATACAATGAATCAACTAAAAAAACCAGTGCTAAGCGTGTGATTGACCTTTATTAAACAAATTCCAATGAAATTTTATTTAAGGAAATGTTTAAAAATGGAAGCTGCAAGGAACCCATCTCTGAGAAACCATATCCTTACAAAAAAATTCATAATTTTGTTGTTTTTAAATGGTTACATTTAATTATAGGTATAATATTATTGTATTTTTATATAGAGATATTTACACCCATAATCTTGAGTAGTTTCGTAATTATCCCAGGAACCCTCGATAATCACGAATTACACATAAGACCTCGAGTCATCCGTAACTCCTGCATAACATAACCCTCAGTAATTTCTTAATTACATACATAACCCCAAGGAGCACATTCCATCCATTTCTCCGTTAATTATGATGAAATCCGTTATGTAATCTAATATGAGTTCATCTTATTTACAAAGTATACCACTCCTCCTTCCCTTCCCTCTTGCTTCGACCTCCCTTCCTCCTTGTTGACCATCCCTCGATTTCTGCAAGGTCGGAGGGTGCTTTGAGAGGGACTCGACGTTGGATGGGCTTCCATGGGTGGGGGGGGGGGGAGGTCTTGCAGATCGGGTGAGGGGGGATCTTGCAGGTGGGTGCAGGGGCTCTTGCATGCGATCGGGGCCGGGGTGCAGGTGGTGGCTCTTGCAGGCGGCCGGGTACGGGGGGCTGCAAAGGGATTCGAGAGGAACTTGGCAGACGGGGGTGGGGGTCAAGCTTCCCCCAGAGGGGAGGGATTCAACGGTGGACGATGAGGAAGTCGGGGGGGGGGGGGGGGGGGGGGGGGTTACCTCCCACTTGTGGATGGACGCCACCGTCAACTTAGACATTAGAGGAGGAGGAGGAGAAAGCATGGCAACTCGAGGGTTCATGGGAACAACTCTGACGCCAATGAAAAGTCAAGTGATAAGAACAAGTTGCCGGCGCCGTACCCACCCGAAAGAGCGGAGTGACTGTAGCAGGTAGCGGAGGTCCTTTGCTCTGACGGGTACGACAAAGAGTGCTACCAAGCATCCGTTGTTTCCAGGCGTAATGCACTTGATGCGACCTTGGCGGAGACAGGATTCGAGAAGGTGGGCGTGGAGGAAGTGCATAAGATGCCATGGGAGACGCTGGAGCGTGAGATCGTCAAGTGGTTACCGCCTTCCAGCTCTTCTTCTCGACAACATTTCCTCACGAGAGAGCCCTTCTTCACAGGGAACCCAACCATGGTGCCATCCCTCTACGGCAATATCGCATGAGGTCCCATTTTCCATCTCATGACCTTCGTCGGGGCCGTAACCACGACGAAGCGCTCCTCTGAGAAGCTCTTCAAGTTTGGGGAGGTAGTGGGCGCGGAGAATGTCATGGCACAGTAGAACCCGTGGGAGGAGTACAAGACCAAGCTCGTGGCTGCTAATGCACAGCTGGGCGAGGCGGCTGGTTGGTGAGGGTGGGGGGGGGGGGGGGGGAGAGGGGGAGGTGGTCGGTGGGGGTGGGGCGAGTTGGAGGAGGAAGAAGGGAGAGGGGGAGGTGCTGGATGACGAAGAAGGTAGGGGTGGGTTTTTTTTTGTTTTATTTTTGATTAACTTGAGTCGTTAGATCTAGGATTGGTTAGATTAACTTATTACTCAAGGTGAGTTAACGATCAAAACTAACAAAGGGTTATGGGTGTAAAACAGAGCACTTATTCAAGGTCCTGGATGTAATTCGTGATTATCGAAGATTCATAGGGTAATTACGAAACTACTGAAGGTTATGGGTGTAGATATCCCTTTTATATACATCTCCACTCTATTTTTATTTGTTCATCTTACATGTTTTAACGTGGGCTTCTATATAAATCTATTAATTTTACAATAATTTAAGAAGTAAAATCAAATTAACTTGATACATATAATCCGATAAAATGATCTAAAGATCCCTGATTTTAAGTTTTTATTTTAATCATATATATTCCCATTCTCTTATTATTTATTATAAGTCATATTCATGTGATTTTATTGTATCTTTATATCAAAATAGTTTAAACTAATTATTAGTTATGTTTTTAGGTACTCTTGGTATTTATTTAAAATGTTCGCATGTATAATGTACGTCCTTTTCACATGTATATTCCTTTAACATTTTTATTATGTTTATTTATATGTATTTTTTGAATTTTCGGTTAATATATGCTAATTGTAATGCATATATATATATATATATATTTCAGTATGTTTTAGCTTTACTCAAGATGAATAATGTTGATTATTGCAGTAGTAACCCCCACAAATACACACAAATGCACACATCATCGACTAAGTCAAGGCCGAACCCATTTAACGAGCCAACAATTTACATTATCATATTTAGTGGAGATCTCCTCATTTCATATTATACAAAAGTGTCCATTGATGTCAATATTACTCTTCTAAGTTTACAAGAATAAGTCGTGATAAGTTTTTTGAAGAAAAAACCGATACACAAACTCAAATAAGAGATCTACAGTTACAAAGATCGATGAATGAATCGACTATGCATCACTAAGCAACGTAATTAAATGTTAGTTATGCATAGAACCAAATAAATATTATCTTAACTATTATGTAGAAGGGAAAAGGGAAGCTATACCGAGGGTTGCAATCAACTAGCTATACCTGACCATTTTTCTTATTGTTTTTTTTATTTTTTCGAAGAAAATCTATGTGGATTTACTTATTTTATCGAGTAGAATATGCATTTTAAAATTAATGCAAAACAAACATTCCTAACATGTCCATCAAGATGGGGTCAATTTCAACAATTCTGAGACCGTTAAAATGCGATAATTTTGATAGAGATGACAGAAGTGTCGAATTTAGTTGAATTTGACATGAGATCATTGTGATATATGATGATTTGAATCCCCTAGATTTCATTTAAAAAATAAAAAAACTAATAAAAGATGATCAGATTACACCCTTAGGTGCATCTCCCCCCATCTAAAATATCAAATTCTTAGGACCCGTTCGGTTTGAGGGTACCCCACCCTTTCTCCTTCCTAAGTGGGCTCCACCTTTTATCTTTTTTTAAAAAATAAATAAATCAACCCCCCATCATGAATTTCATCAAAAAAATATATTATACCATCATATCAAATAAAAATTATAAACTACTCAACTTATACACACTTTTTCAAACTTCAATATAATAACATCACAATAACTACACACTTTTTCAAAATTCAATACAATCATATCACAACAAAAACCACTTCTAACCCACTCTCAGTTTATCAATCCAAACACCAAAACACAAAAACGAGTTACCCTCTACTAGTTTAACCCGCACTAACTTGCGTACCCAACACACCCTTACTTATCCACTCTGAATAAAACTCAACCACTAGTCATTGCACCAAAGTTGGAGGGTAGTTTCGTCTTCCCAAATTTCATCCGGCGTACCAAATCCCTAAAAACCTCCTCCGCCTCCAAATTCCAACCACCTCCTCCGCCCTCCCGCGCTCGACGTCGCACGTCGTCCCTTTTTCACCCGCGAAACCCTAACCCCTTGGATACGCGCGTGCGTCGTCCGGTTTTAACTGCCAATGCGATGGCGTCGGCTATGGATCCGGAAAACGGGAAATTCGGGAGAGGTGATGTGATCCCAAGCCGTTGCTTGGGGGCTTCTTTTCTGCGTCTGAAATGTGGGTTTTTGTGCGGAAGTTTGTTTTTTTACACAACTGGACGGTGTTCTTTTCGAGGAACTAGTTATGTGATGGGAAGTGCGAGAATGGAACAAAGTTGGTCACTTTGGAGAGCCCATACGAGGGATCCGTACGTGTGATCGATTTGGAAGATATGCACTTCGACCAACTGTTCTGTGTAGAGAATTGTTCCACTTAGAATGGGCAGCGTGATACTTAACTGAGGTGGTTCTACGAATTAGAACGGAAAGAACTCATATTAAGTTGCCAATTGTAATGGAAGTCATTTTTTACTTTCCATGTACACAGGACATTTAAGTGGGTTTTGTTGTCTAGATCCCTTGCATCCAAATAGGTTCATTCTCGGGCTTAGATCCGAATAAGCTGGCTCATTCTTGTTGGTTTTCTTCCAGAACTTATCTGCTTTCATCGCCCGCTTCCTGTTGGGTTCTTCTTCAAACTTCCAACACCTTTTCCAACACCTTTCATACATGGTACCCAGTCAAAAGCATGCAGTAGCCTTTCCAATGAGATTGGTAGAGTTTGCATCAATAGTGGATACTTGCAGAAGAAAAGATGTTGGTTAATTTGTGATCGGCAGTTGCCTTTTAATTTGACTGCAACAGGTCATAAGTAAAACCTTGTCCACTGAGTCAAAGAGGGTTTCCTCTGCGACAAATGTCGATCTTTATGTGAGTGTCTTTATGAATCAAATTGTTTGGTAGTTAGTCAAGCCACAGAGATGTACATCCGTGAAATCATGCCATGGCAAGCATCCAATTGGTCTCAGGCTTATATTTGGCTATCAGAAGCCATATGAAACACACGCCATCAGGATGCCTATATCTGCTTCAGATAAGCTGCTGTTATCCTGGCAGCACCATTCTTTATTCTTTAGAAGCAACAAGAATTATCTGATTGATCAAAGCAATAACTTAAATTTGAAAGGTGAAAATGTGATACTATTTTGTGCTCAGATTAAGGTATCGAGGGATTTATGTCTAAAACACGAGTTTGGAGAACTTGGGATATTTCATATTACTTCACCTTAGGACTAAGCTCCCTGTTCGAGGCTGTGTTATCCTTCTACTGATTATGAAACAGTCTTAACATTAAAAACGAAGGATATCTACAATAAAGCATAATTATGTACAGACCTTATACATGACAATATTTACATCTATTCTGTTTCATTATTCTATGTGGTTTCAGATGGAATATTCTCATCCTTTAAGAGCTGACGAGCCTGTTTTTGATTGTCAGGTCCTAGGGAGCTTACTGGTGCTGCAGATCTTATAAGCCATTACAGACTGCAAACTCATCATGATTTTTTCTGTAAAAAGTTACTTCCTGTTGCAGTGGTAGACACCCATTATCTTCATAATGTGGTGGGGGACGTAGAAATAAGGAAAGGGGAAGGAATGGAACTCGATCAATTATTTAGGAATCCTCAATACTTGAGAGAGATGAAATCTCATATAGAACCTTTTGATCTGGATGCTCTCACTCTGGCATTTCAACTACGGGAATCGACACCAGTTGAATTGTCCTCGGTAAGAGGCTTTTCATGCATAACTGCCCTGTTGGTCGTGAAATGGATATCATCATCCATTTTCTCATGTGTTGTTTCACAGGCGGACAAGGGGGCACCTACTATCAGTGGCAAATGTAGAGATGAGACGAAAGACAAGGATAAAAAGCACAAACGACATAAAGACAAAGATGGGAAGGACAAAGACCATAAAAAGCATAAACATCGCCATAAAGACCGGAGCAAAGTAAAAGACAAAGACAGGGATAAGAAGGATAGAAATGGGCACTTTGACTCTACTGGTAGCCACTCTAACAAACACAATGACAAGGTATTCATCTTCTTATTCAACTGGATATGCTTCATCTTCCCATCAGTCTTTATCATGTCAATTTATTTTTTTTCCCATTTTCAAGAAATAGATTTGTATCCGCTTAAATGGTCCGGTGCCTGGTGGTAGGTAGTTCAGTGGTCTGGTGCTTGGTGGTAGTTCAGTGTATCTACCACTCAAAAGACCATGGTTCAAATCTCCTCCACTCTGCATGGAGGTTGCGTTAGGTCGTCGATAACCATCGTAAAATATAGTCGAATCTTTCAACATAGATGTGAGCAAGAATCCATGTAGCCAACCCTACTTATACCAGGAGAAGGCTTTGCATTTTTTAAAAAAACAGATGCAGGACACTTCCAATTCTTCCAGTTTCCCATTAAGCTCCATCTCATAGGATAAATGTTTTGTGTGTAGAAAAATAAAATGAAAGGGAATATCATATGCACAATGAGATGGAACCGTCCATTTGCATCCATAAGAAATAGTCAGCTTATCCTAAAATGTAGTGCAGTCTGCGATGGCAGGAGAAATTGTGAGGCACACTGTTGTAGAGTTACATATTGGTGTTAGATGTGTACTTGGATCTTCTAATGGATCCATATTAGTCATTATTTGAACTTAATTTCATTGTATTCTCTTATTCTCTTTGTCTTTTGGGAAATAAATTTTGTATTTACGTATTTTCACAAGCTTTTCCTTGTGCAAGGGAATAAAAAGGAATATATTTAGGAGATCTAGCTAGTAGTGAAAGTTACTTGAATAACTCGAGCTATAGACAAATACGAAAGGAGGTAGAGGAGGTGTTGAAGGTTATGAAATCTGGAAAAGGGTGCAAGACTTGATGACATTCTTTTAGAAGTATGGAGAGTTCTAGGTGAACGTGGCTTGACTTGACACAAGTTTTTTAATATTACTTAGCGAAGCAAGAAAATACCTAAAGAATGGAGGAAAAATATCGTGATGCTTCTTTACAAGAATAAAGGATACATTCAAAATTCTTCCAATTTCGATGGTATCAGATCGACGAGTCATACTATGAAAAGTTGGGATTGCGTGATCGAAAGAAGGTTGATGTAAGTTTCCAAATTAACATATTACCAATACGGATTAGATTTTAGGTCGCTCAACTATTAAAGCTATCCACCTGATGAGGCGAACAATGGAGATCTATAGAGCTCAAAGGAAAAACCTTCATATGATTTTTATTGATTTGGAGAAGACTTGTGATTTGTTCTTCGGGAGATCTTTTGGAAAGTTTTGGAGAAGAGACAAATACCTATTTTGGACATTAACCTTATAAAGGATATGACATGGCTTCATCTTTTGTAGGGATCAGGTTTGAGAAGGCTGGCTATTCCTTATGGATGCAAATGGACAGTTATTGATACGGATATAGGTGTTACCATATCCTCATCCATTTTTAAATATGAATATGAATGCGAATACATATATTGACGATATGAAAACTATGTTACCATATCCTTAAGAAATGGATACAGATGTAAAACAGATAGCGATTGCATATGGATAAATATTATAAATACTATATATATTATCTTGGATATACATGTATTGGATAGTAATGTGTTTATATCATAATAATCATACCAAATATGGTGAAAGTGAAAGAAGGTATAAAATTGTATTACATATACAACAACGACAAAGTCTTTTCCCACAATTAAGTAGGGTCGGCTACATGGATTCTTCGCCTCCATTCAGATCTATCTTGGATCAATCTCGAGCTTATATCCAAAAAACTAAGATCCCTTCGTATAGTCTCTTTCCAACACTTCGTGGGCCGTCCTCGCCCTCTCTTAGACGGCTCAACATCCCAACACTCGTATCTCCTAACTGGTGCATCAATTGATCTTCTTTGCAAATGACCAAACCATTTTAAGCGGTTTTCTCGCATCTTATCCTCGATCGGAGCTATAGCAACTTTCTTTCTGATTGCATCATTCCGAATTCGATCTTTACGTATGTGTCCACACATCCTCCTTAGCATTTTCGTTTCTGTTACAACCATTCTCTGCACATGTCTATGATTTACATGCCAACATTCATATCCATAGAGCATAGCAGATCTCACGTCTGCTTTGTAAAACTTTCTTTTAATTTTTAAAGGAATTTTCTTATCACAGAGAATAACAGAGGCTCCTCTCTACTTTAGCTAACCTGCATTTATTCTATTAGTATCTCCATCAATTTCCCCATCATGTTGCAAAATAGATCCCATATTTCTAAAAGAATCTCTCTCCGAATGTTATCATCACCAATCTTCACCTCGATTCCTTCACCATTGCTTCCATTAAAGGTGCACTCCATATATTTCGTCTTAGCCTTACTTACGAAATCCTTTAGTCTTCAATGCATGACTCCAGACCTCAAGCTTCTCTTTTACTCCATTTCTAGTCTGGTCAATCAACACAATATCATCAACAAATAACATAAACCAATGTAACTCATCCTGAATGTGACTTTTCAACTCGTCCATAATCAAAGTAAAAAGAAATAGACTCAAAGCTGAACCTTGATGTAAACCAATGTTGATGTCAAAATAGTCAGTCTTCCCAGACGAGGTCCTTACACAAGATAAAGCTTATCATACATGTCCTTTATGAGGTTAATGTATTGGACATGTATTTGTCTCTTCTCCAAAACTCTCCACAATATCTCTCATGGGACATAATAATAAGCCTTCTCCAAATCTATAAAGATCATATGGAGGTTCTTCCTTTTAGCTCTATAAAATTATATTACACATATTTACAAATAAATCTACAACTGTATTTATATATGAAAACAGATATACACGTATACATATACATATACATATATTTGTGGATATCAAAGTGATATCCATATTCGTATCTATTTTAAGAAGCGAACAAGTATGCCAAAATTTGTATAAAATGGATAAGATGGCAGATTGAAAATGGATATATCCCTATCCTTTAGCATCCCTAGTATTACGATATTGGCATCGGTCTGCATCAAAGTTCAACTTTGAGTATATTTTATTTTACTTTGATTATGGACGAATTGACTAGTTACATTCAGGATGAGATACCTTAGTGTATGTTGTTTACAGATGATATCGTGTTAGTTGATGGGACTAGAAATGTAGTAAGTGAGAAGCTTGAGGTTTAAAGACATGCCTCAGTGACTAAAGAATTTCATATAAGCAGGGCTAAGACTGAATATATGGAGTGCACATTTGATGGAAGCAGTGGCCAAAGAATCATGGAAGATTGGAGAAGATAACATTCGAAAGAAAGATTCTTTTATATACTTAGGATCTATTTTTCAACATGACGGGGATATTGAGGGAGTTGTTACTCATAGAGTAAATGTTCTTAGGAAAAATAGACTTGTTTATTCCCAGAAACCCTAGGCTCTCTTATATAGAGGAGAGACGAATGGGTAAATTACACAAGACATATATAAAGAAATAAAATAAAGAAAATGTACAAATAACATAGATATATCTCTACACTCCCCCTCAAGATGGATCTTAGATGTCAATCATGCTCAGCTTGGGAGAACACTTCTGAAATGGCCCTCTGAGCAAAGCCTTTTTTTTAGCAAAGCCTTGGTGAAGATATCCGTCGTTTGATCTCCTTAATTGACATAAGAGGTAGAAATTAAGCCCTTCTAAATCATATCTCTAGTATAATGACAGTCTACCTCAATATGCTTCGTTCTTTCATGGAATGTAGGATTGTTTGTAATGATAAGGCAGCTTGATTATCGCATTGTAACTGCATGGGTAGAGGTACATTTATATGCAAATCTGATAGAACTGCTCGAACCCACATCATTTCTGTGCTTCCTTGTGCTATAGTCTTATACTCAGATTCGACACTTGATCTAGCCACAACCGTTTGTTTCTTGCTTTTCCAAGAAACAAGAGAATTGCCAACGAACACCACGAAGCCTGGAGTAGACTTTATGTTCTTAGGACACCTTGCATAGTCAGCATCATCACATGCAGAAACAGAGAGAGTCGCTCCTTTCCTGAATAGTAATCTTGCACATGGGAGATTTTAGGTATCTTGATATCATATATATAACATCCATGTGTACCTGTCGGGGTTGCTCCATGAACTGACTCACCGACTCACTGGAAAAGAGATATCAGGTCTAGTGATAGTAACATAGAGAAGCTTTCCCACCAATTCTCTATATCTCCTCATGTCTACCTCATCTGCATCATCATCATATAACTTCATGCTATGATCCATAGGAGTAGTAGAGAATCGACACCTAATCATACCCGTCTCAACATGCATCTCTGTAACATACTTTGTTAGGGTCATCACAAGATCCTGAGCATTCCTAGCAAACTCTAACCCTAAGAAATATTGACAGTCCCCCTCAGTAGCAAACCCCGGAGGCTACTACATGTGGACCTCCTCCTGTAGATCTTCCATTGTTGCAGAAATCGGCAGTCGGTGCTTGGTCGGTAGGGTGGCGATGAGTATAAAAGATGTGTCTGCTTATTATATATATTCTGAGAAATTGGGCTGAACCACGTCTTCACGTGACTAGCATCACTCTCCCCTCCCTGCCGAACTATATATTAAGGTTCACAGGGATGCCTTATGATCGCAAATCGAGCGGCTAAAGGAGAAAATTGAGATTTTGCAAGAGAAACTCCGAGCGCGTCACTATAGGGGTCGACCGTCTCGAGTCGAGTCAACAAAAGCCTGACCGACTTGGGCTGATTAAGGATTAATCGACAGTCAGGAGAGTAATCGAATTTAGTCGGACATTAGTCAGTTTGGAATTTTTAAATATTTTAAATTATATAATTCAATTTTTACAACATATATTCTCATTTATACTCATATATCCAGTAGTTTTAATATTTTCAAGAGCTTAAAAATATACAACAAGAGAAGAAAAAATGAAGCAAGTTAAGAGTAAAATGTTTGGTACATAGTACAAGCAGATGTTTAAAAATAAAAAACATATACAACATGCCCAAAAAATAATACAAGTGAAAAGTGCGACTAGTGTCACAAGTCAACGGATTCAATCCCCGATGTCGTCATCCAAGTCCAGCTCTTCTTCTTCATCATCACCTTCTTCTTCATCATCATCATCATCTTCTTCCTCTATATCATCAAGATGTAGCTCATCCTCCTCATTCATTAGCATAACATTGGAGCTTGACGATGAAGATTCCCTTCCAAGTTCACCTCGTTGGCTCCTTCTTGGTTCTAAATTCTCTTCAGCACCACTAGCATGTGCTACAATACCCCATGTCAATCCGGAACCTGGAAAAACATCTTCATCATAAGCATCAACATCTCCAATCCATTCAACCATGTGTGCACGATCACGAGATGAGAGAGGATCCCTTTCTTTCTCAACTCGACGTTCATGCAGGTTGGAATCGAAACACACATACACAAGATCGTTCAACTTCTTTGTTACCAACATGTTTCTCTTCTTGGTATGGATCTGAAGACCAATTTTTTTAATTTATATCGATTATTAATTTAAATTTTACTATAACTAATCGAATTGGGTTGGTGGAATGTAGTCATTACCGAGTCAAAAGTACTAAGTTACGCTCACATCCCGATGATGAAGACGTCAAGCTCAAGATTTTGATAGCCATAACTTTCAAATGGGGCGTGTCATCTCCATGATTATACCACCAATTGGCTATTGAAATAGAGAATTAATCAAAATAATAAAATAAATGATTAACATTAAATGATTAGAGTACATTGATTGTTATACTTGGATCATAATTGCATCATTTGTCATTCTCTGTCTCACAGCTAAAGGCTTGCCAAAATCTCCACGGTCAAGTCTATATGTCGGAAGCTCGTCCCTAGTAATTGCATCTTGTATATCCAAATATGGATAAAACTTTTCCATGCACTCCTTGAACCCTCTCCTCATCACAACATCTGGATCACCATGAGACTCAGTGTAGAAGAAAAATGCGTTCAAGTAATAAGCTGCTAGATGCAATGGAGTATCCAACCTCCACTTGGTCTTGGAGGTAACATATCCACAAAAAAATTATAAGATGATTCCACGCCATTGAATGTTGCGATTATCTCCCGCTTGGCCTCCACAAGTCCTCCATAGACAAAGCTCATGGATGGGCGTCGATCTGCATCAACCACACACAATAAATGAACCAATTGAGTGAAAACTCTGATAGCATGTGATGTATGGTTCCAAAATGTAGGGTTGAATACAATAGAACTCGCTGCTTCTCCCTTCTTGGTTTTGTACCATTCGTAGTTTCTCCACTCTTCTGAGGAAAACATCAATCTCAACTTGTCTTTCTTCTCATCTAGGTTCTCAAGAGTGAGAAATGTGGTTGCAAATCTTGTTTGGTCGGGCCTTGCAATGTCCCTCTTGCTGGTGAACTTGCGCATCAAGCTTAGAGTTTTAGTATGAGAATAGATTAACACCGTAAGCCTCTTCGCCTTCATCATTGCACCCCTCACCTTCGTCTCCCTGCATATCTCCTCCAAAGCAAGATCAATGGAGTGTGCAGCACACGGAGTCCACCAAATCTGCGGATATTTGGTGACCAACAATGCTGCTACATCGGCGGATGCATTATCCGCCACAATCTGAACCACTTTATCCTTTCCCACCTCATTCAAACACTCCTCCACCAACTTGCAGATGTATTCTGCAGTGTGAGCCTCCTCTGAGGCATTTATGGACTTCAAAAAATAACTGAGGGAACGCAAGGAAGTCAGGAAGCTGCTGTTGATATGCTCAAACTATAGACCAACGAGAAAAGAAAGAGACCCGCAAAGGTGCAATTGACATAAAAATTGATGATGCTTCTTCCTCGCTTGTTCGTCCACGCATCTGTCATCAAAGAGCATCCCACCGACGTCCACGTATCACGATGGCATTGCAAGTCATCGTGAATCTCCTTCACTGCCTTCTTCAGAAGCGGGACACTGAGCTCATACCTCATGGGAGGCTTTAGTCCAGGCCCGTACTTTCCAATTGCCTCTACCATTTGCATGAAGTTTTTTGTCGTCAATGCAATAAACGGAACCGCCGATGTATATGCCCATTTGGATATGTACGAGGAAACCCTGTCACGATGATCCTTGGAGAATTCATCCTTGATGATCATCTGACGTGATGATCCTTCCACTGCGACTGTCTGCTCCAAGGATTCAGAGACTCGCGATCTCTTCGTCGAACCCACATCTCTAGTAATATCAACTTCCTCCTTCATCTCTTGGACATCGACAGCTTTCTGAGACTTCTTCCTGACAACATCATTAAGGTACACAATCATATTCTTCTTCGTTTCCTTGTTCGAGTTGGGACATACATCTACGTTCCCTCTTTGGTGTGCTAGATGCTGCTTGACTCTGTACACACTACCCTTGATAATCTTCTTACACAGTTTGCAAGTGACTGTATTTGGATTAATACGGTTTGCAAGGTCACGTAAAAAGACGAGTTGCTACCGGAAGCGACGTTCGCTAGAGTTGTAGCCATCTACATAGTCAACGAACTCACAATTTAGGCAATCAACAAACACAAAGCGAACTAAACTCACAATTTGAACTTCCTAATTAACTAACAAAATCACACGTATATAAGAATTTCTGAGTTAAACAAATTAGACATATAAACTAACAAGTGAAAACCATATAAGAATTTCTAAGTTAACAAAGATTTAGAGAATAATAAACATGAGCAATCAACCAAACAATTTTAATCAAAAAAATAACCTAACACCTAACATTTTTTAACAAAAGATGTAAATTAGCAAGATAGACTAAGTATTAACAACTAAAATCAAACGATAAGTCAAGAAAAAAAGAAAAAAATGACTTTCCAATACCCTAACTAAATAAGGGACGACAGTTGGTGGCTCGACTTGCTATTGCTGTATAGGAGGGCGATGGAGGTTCGGCTCCAAACGGAGTCGCCACAGAGGGTCAAATATGCGGAGGAGGTGACGACGAGGCGACGGAGGTCCGAGAGTCGAGAAGGACATAGTCGAAGAGTTGGGGTTTTGGGGTTCTGTTTCGCAGAAACCTCAAATCTTGACTTGCTGGTTATTCGGGTATTTGGGTGTACCTGTTATTTTTTAAAAAATTTCTATGTCAAAATTGGTCGATAAGTCAGCCGACTAAGCTACCTAGTCGCCCGCTTAGTCAGGTCAACTTGACTATAGGCTGATTTGGCCCAGTCAAGTCGGCTACCCCCCCCTCCCCCCGACTCGACTAGTCGGCCAACTTTTACAACACTGAGATCTTCATACAAAAACACATTCTTAACGTCTAGCTGATACAAAGGCCAATCACGTACCACATTAACTGAAAGAAGGATTCGTAGAGTTGAGTGACGGGCAACAAGAGAGAAGGTGTTCATATAATCTATGCCATAAGTCCGAGTAAATCCTCGTGCCACTAATCATTCCTTGTATCGATCAAGGCTCCCATCTGCATGATGTTTAATAGTAAATACTCATTTGGAACTGACAACAGATGCTCTATTAGGAACTGATACCAAGCTCTAGATATCACGTGATTGTAGTGCAACCATTTCTTCTTCCATAGATAAACGCCATTGACTATCCTTCAAGGCCTCCTGAGAATTTCGTGGAATTTCCACGGTAGATAGAGCAACAACAAATCTCTTGAAGTCCCCTGTTAAACGATCGAAGGAGACCTGTGAAGCAAGAGGGTATAAAGTGCAGGCAAGCTTTTGCTTTCGAACTACAATAGGTACAACCAGGTCATTGGAAGCCTCCTCCATCCGTGGGTCAATCTCTTGCAATGGTTCACTGATACTTCTCCAGACTAATCGTTAGAAACATTGTAATTAGAACAAACCTGAGGCGCGTTGGATGGTGAGTGACGGCCATGATCAGAAGCAGGTCGATGGGTAATAGAATTTTGGCAATGGGGGAATAATGGGCACAAGTGATTGTGTAGAAGGAGGTGGCAGTGGAACAAGCACATGTGTAGGTGATGACAGACTCGTAGGAGGAGGTGGCATATAAACTTCATCATCAGAGTCTGATGAAGCCAACCTATCACATGTAGGGGAAAAATATATCACAGACTCAAAAAATGTGACATCAACGCTAATATAATATTTCCTGCGCAATGATCATATAAACGGGTATCTTTTCTGAGTCCCGGAGTACCTAACAAACACACATTTGACAATTCTAGGAGGGAGCTTGTCAAGACCTGGAGACAACTGGTGGATAAAGGCTACACAACCAAAAATACGAGAAGTGAGAACAACTCCTCCAGGAATGCCATGGAGAAAGGAATTTTCTCACCCAAAACAAATGATGGCATTCGATTCACCAAATAACATGCCGTAAGAACATCACCCCAAAACAAATGTGAGGCATGACTCTGAAAGAGAAGAGTCCGAGTGACATCAAGTAAATGACGACGCTTTCTCTCAGCAACACCATTTTGTTGAGACGTGTAAGCACAAGTTGTTTGATGAATAATACCACGGGATGAAAAGAAATGTGATAAAGCACAGGTGCAAAATTCTAAAGCATTATCAGTTCTCGCATATTTTACTGAGGAAGAGAAAACATTTTGCATTTCGTTAATAAAGGTTTTGATCACATCCCTTGCTTCTGATTTATTTTTCAATAAAAAGACCCATGACAAATGAGAAAAGTCGTAAACAGCAACAAGATAAAATTTGTGTCCCTGGTGATCAGGAACACGACCCAGACCTTAAATATCAACATGAAATAACTCAAAAAAGGAGCTACTACTCTGACTCTGATGATTAGGAAAAGCAGAACGATGATGCTTTCCCAACTGACACACCTCGTGCTAGAAGGATGAACCCGGTGAAATCTGCGATAAAAGATGACATCTTCTGGAGAGGGAGGTGACCAAAACACATGTGCTAAGAGAAGGGAGAGATTGGTCCTGTTGAATGAGAGGAGATGCCTGCATAGGGAGTTCGATCGGGCGATACAAACCACCCTGCTCACGGCCACAACCAATCACCTTGCCCGTAAGATTGTCCTGAAAAATAAGAGACGATGGATCATAAGTAGTTCGGCAATGTAAATCCTTCATAATCTACGTAATAGATAACAAATTCATAGAAAAATCTGGAGCATGTAGCACATTCTGCAGACGCATCGAGGGTGTCAAACTGATCTCCCCCTATCATGTGATCGGGGAATGAGTCACATCAGCTATCACAACGGTTCTCCTTGGAGGAACCTGTCTATATGCTACAAGCTGATCTCTGCCTCCACATAAATGATGTGTCGCTCTAGAGTTCATAATCTACTCTATAATCTCAGATCCATGACTGGAGGTAAAAACATTGGTATTACATGAGGTGCTAGTAGTGGCAGAGGTACTGGCAGAGGTAGAGCCTGGTACATCTGAGTGGCCTCCTGAAGATGATGAAAGAGGAGACATAATATCCCTCAGCCTGACAATGGGGTCATCAAACCTCTGATCTAAAGTTGGAGCAGCCAGAGACTCAACATGCTCCGCTACTCAGGTTGAGGTAGGAAAATCATGCTTGGAGTAGCATGCATTCTCTGTATGATCTGGACGATGGCAGTATGTGCGTGGCTGACGAATGCGACCTCCTCTACTACAAGGTCCACATCTATGAAAACGAGAGGAGCCTCATCTACCTCAGAAGGCTGCCATCATCGAAGAGGTCTGACTAGAGGTCGTTAAAGGAATAGTAATCTTGCTGAGTTGGCGAAACGCTTCCTCTATAGGAGGAATAGTGGCATCCGCTAAGATCAAGGAACGAGCAGCCTCATACTCATGATCAAGGGCTGCAAGGAATACACGAACAATGGTGGCATTCTGATATGTCTTCTGTTGTTCATGAGTAGATGTAAGGGGCATGAAACTGTGCAACTTCTCAAACATCCCATGCAGGGACGTGTATAGAGAATGGAGAGGCCGTCCATTATGCTTAATGGTGAATATATTATGTTGCAGCTGGAGTATCTTGGTCTCATTTCTTGCATGGGAATAAGTTGCGGCGAGAATATCCCACATCGCCTTGACGGTGGGCTGATGTAACACATCATTGGCAATCTCAATCGCCAATACCAAACAACCAAACTTTGGTATATGCATCATTTGCTTCCCATGAGGCATTGATCCATGTTTTCTCAATCATCTCCTCTTCGGTAAGAATATGCTTCTTATCCGTAGATTTCATGAGGCTCATGAACTGCATAGCCTAGAACTCGTAGTTCGTCCCGTCCATCTTAACAATTAGCGTTAGACCTCTGAAAGCGCCAATAACGGGAACATCGACCTTGCTATCAGACAATGCCAGATAAAGAAAATTAGGGTTTTGTAAACCAATATATATATGTTTACACCAAGGTTTAAAATCTCGATTTCGATTCGAGATGGTGAACGAACGAACCAATTTAGAAATTTTGTCGAAATTTCGACAAAATTTCGTCATTTTCGGTCAAAATCGACCTAAATTTGTGAAGGAAGGGTATATTTTGAGATTTCGATTTTCGTTTCGGTAGGGTGTCGAAACCAAAATTTTGTGAAATTTGGAACCCTGATCTGCACAAACATATGAGGATTTGATTGCATATGTAGACTCATGCAACCAAATCCAACCAAGTGAAACCTCGATGCAAGCAGAAGCAGCTGTGGACCGGTTGTAGCAGGGACCGACGACGAGAAAGGAAGAGGGACCGGCTCGGCGGTGACAGCAGAGGGCTGGCAACGGCTTGCTGAGAAGAGATCGGCGATGACGGCGACTCGTCGAGAGGAGGGGCGACGACAGCTCAACAGAAGGAAGAGACCGACGACGATCGCTTGGAGAAGGAAGGGGGCAACGAGTGTGGCTAGGGTTAGGGTACATGAGTTCCGGTCTAGGACTGCCGCTCTGATACCATGTTGGAAAAAATAAAAGACTAGTTTATTCATGGGAATCCTAGGCTCTCTTATATAGAGAGACTTATGGGTAAATTACATAAGATGAATATAAAGAAATAAAATAAATAAAATGTACGGAGAGCATAGATATATCTCTACAAATGCAGATTGTCTAAAGTGGAGAGGAGCCTTTACTGTTCTTTGTTTTGAGAAAATTCCTTTGAAAATCAAATGGATATATTACAAAGCAATTGTGAGACCATCTATTCTCTATGGATATGAATATTGGCATGTGAATCATATACATGTGCACAGAATGGAAATAGGATAAATGGAAATGCTACCATAGATATGTGATCATATAAGAAAGAGGATTCAAAACGATGTGATCAGAAGAAAAGTTGGTGTAGCTCCGATAGAGGATAAGAGAGAACTATTTAAGGTGGTTTGACCATTTACAAATTAGGTCGATTGATGCAACGATTGGAATATGTAAGATTTGGGATGTTGGGCCGGCTAAGAGAGGGCAAGGAAGGTCCAAGAAGTGTTGGAAGGAGACTCTCAGAAGGAATCTTAGTTATTTTTGGATCTAAGTCCGAGAGTGACCGTTTTCTTAAAAAAAAGTCCGAGAATGACACAAAGTAGATATGAATGGAGGCATATAATCCATGTAGCCGACCCTACTTAAGGTAGGAGAAGTCGTTGTGTTGATCCCTATTGTTAAAATGCATTGATCGAACTAGACTTGACTATCTAAGGAATCGATTCTTTTATCTGTACCATGTGAAATATTTCAATAACACTCGTGCCCTTAGCTTTATCATATTTACAAGACGACCACTTTTAACTTTCATATCTACATGTTTAGTTCAGAAAAAACTTTCACATCTACATGTACACCCGGCTGTTTAGGGGTGATCCCTACCCATCCCGAGCTCTGCTTTTCAAAATATTTTTTTAATCAGCTGGCGACCAGGGGTTATCGTGTACTTGTACAATTTTATAGGGGCCATATAATAATAATAACGGTAGGGGCTCAAGTATCATCACAACAGTTTTTAGGGTCACGATGTAAAAATCAATATTCTTTAACACGGCCTTGCTACGAGACACATAAATTTGCTGTTTTTGCCAATAATCAAGGGACGCCGATTTATTGTCTTTGTAACCTCATCTAGGTAAGTTACTTTGCAAAATAATCTGAAGAGACACGCAAAAGATGCATTATTAACAAATTCTCATCAATTGGCGATAATTTTTATTAACATATATTTTGCAATTGGAATTCTAGAAGAGAAAGCATGAATGGAATGAAGTCACAAATACTCAGAAGCACAAGAAAAGCAAGGTATTTCTTATATTAGATTGTTCAGATGAATTCTGTGTCTATCTTCTATATATTTTGGTTTCTGGCAGCATGCTTTCCTGCTTCTGTTGTGCACGAACTTATTTTTTTATGTTTTTCCAGCTCAAGGGTTGAGAGATTGATGAAATGGAGCTGATTAGGATTACAAGCTGACACCCAAAAGCTTTGCAGTGAGAAACCAGTGCATTTGAGAGCATTTTTCCATCTGTTGGAAGCTAAGAGGTATTTTTTCAAACAGAAAGCAGCATTTTTTTTATAGTGGGTTGAGACACGAGCACACATGTCATCAAAACTTTAAATTAGAAAAGGAAAGCTTGGTGCATAAGTTTCCGATATGTGGGATCTAGGTAAGGAACCATTTTGGATATATTCTTTGCTTGTACATGACAATTTTTTATTTTGAGAAGCCAAGGTATGGTCGTTCAACATGAGATGTAATCGAGATTTTTTCCGTAGATACCTAGAAATATGCATAACTTTTTACAAATGTTAAAAGCTGATGCAACGTGAAATAAATAAATAGGGCTCTATTTTGTGTCTGTTAATTAAATTAGGATCGAGTTAATTTTGTTGTCCATTGCAATTTTATTTTAAATAAAGAGATCGCATGTGATCTCAAATCAATTAGTTAGTCAGTTTGAGTTAATTTTGTTGTCCATTGCAATTTTATTTTAAATAAAGAGATCGCATGTGATCTCAAATCAATTAGTTAGTCAGTTATAGTAAGTAGTTAGATGGTCAGAGATATTTAGAGTCCAAATCAGTATTTTATTTTATTTGAATTTATTATATTTGTGTAATCCAACCCCTCCTATATAATGGGGATAGTAGGCCTTTGTTTTAATCGATTTCGAGTTAATTAAAGTTTGAGATTTATCTCATATCTCTCTTTTCTCCCTTCTCCCTCGACGTGATCTCCACGCTTCTTCCCTAAATTCCTCGCATCCGGCGGGCCTCTTCTCCTTTTCCCTCCGACTTCTTCCACCAAATATTTTTCTACCATTCAATTTCCATTTGCATCAATTGGTATCAGAGCATGGCCCTCATATCATCCTCATGATCTAACGATTCGTACAAATGTCCGCGCTTACACCTAATGAAGGAATCTCGTTCAACGGAACACAAACGACGTGTTGCATACAATAAGGAGTTAATGTCTATATTGCTCGAATTTCAATCAAGTCTGTGAGTTCGTCGCATATTTTCAGACCCTGAGCACAGTCGGATCGATACTTTCCATCCTCAAAGCTGCTGTACATGAAGTTGTCGAGTCACCTCGCAACCTTGAAGCTACTGTCCAGGTTTCTGAGGAAGAAAAACAAGAAAAAAGGCCATCTTCGATATTCTGCTTGTTATCCAACACGACTTCGATCAACTGACATCGGTGGAATCGACTCCACCAATGCAACCCTCTCGTAGTTCCCCTACACCACCCCCGTACATCTGGCGTCCCCCATGCTCTGCTACATGCCTCCTCCGTCGCCCAAACAATTCCCCAAACATCGCCGTACATCTGGCGTCCGCCACCTTTTCCTTTTGCTGACTCCATACCCCCTCCGTCGCTAATCGCCGCCCCGCGGCCTCCAAAACACACCCTCTCGAACCCTCTCGCACCCCCATCACCCACATCCCTGCGGCCTACAACCGCACCACCACTCTCGCATCCCTTCATTGCTCCCTACCAACGCTACACCCTCCTCTCCGTTACCATGCTATCTCCAACACCACCTTTGCCCGAGCCCTATAAGGTGTCATCACCGAAGCCAGTCGCACCAAGTGTACCAAACCCACCCCTGTACGAGGCATTATGAGGGTTGGAGTTTGGCGTTATACAACCCTCCAACAATGGGGTTATTGCTGCCATAGCTTTCCCCTTTGCCGTTGTCGCTGCAACCATCCATATCGATATGGATATCGCAGATGATCGAGCAGTACCTCGTGGTGCCTTCACCGTCGCCAGAGATGTGGGAGCACCAACTCTAGACTGTGGCGCCACCATTGGGAGGAAGAAACCCTAGTCGAAGAGGCGCTTGCCCATGAAAGTCGAATGAGTCGTTTGAGGGGGGAGCCAATCCTTTCAAGGGTTTATTTCATATTTACAAAGGGAACCATACTCTCAATACTAAATACAAGTGGCAACCGAGACATTTTTATACATATACCCCACTCTCAAAAGCTTTTTATCTTAAGGTGGAAATAGGAAGAAGCTTATGTGGATGAGAATACTTAAATGAAGGGATAGAAAAATTGCAGGGACACCCTCCTATTGAGAAGAACTACTGATGTGATACTTAATTAAGGAGGAAAGGCATGAAATTGAAGCCAATTATTCAATGAATTCAACAAGGCTTCTCCAATACGACAACCGAAGGCAAAGCCACTCATCAGGAGATGAGTTTTTTGACGTAGCAGAGAGCTGATGCGGCGTGAAACAAATAAATATGGCTCTTTTTTTCATTTGTTAATTAAATAAGGGTCAAGTTAATTTTATTAAGTCCATTGCAATTTTATTTTACATAAAGAGATCACATGTGGTCTCAAATCAATTAGTTAGTCGGTTATAGTAAGTAGTTATTCAATTAGAGATATTTAGAGTCCAAATTAGGATTTATTTTATCGGAATTTATTTTATTTTTGTAATCCCACTCCTCTTATATAAAGGGGATGGTAGGCCTTTTTTTAATCGATTCGGAGTTAACTAACATATGAGATTTATCTCATATCTCGCCTCTTTTCTCTCTTCTCCCTCCATGCGATCTCAACGCCTCTTCTTCCCCAAACCCCTCGCAACCGGCAAGTTTTCTCTTCTCCTTTCTCCAAAATTCTTCCACCAAATATTTTTCCACCTTCAAAAAAAATATTTTTTCACCATTGGAATTTTCCACTTGCTTCAAAAGCATAAGTGCACCCATGATGTGTAGAGTCTGTAGACCATCTTGATGTTGTGCACACATTCTCAACATATTCTTCCACTAAGGAAAACCAGTGTTTCTTCCACTCTAAATAGCCCAAAGAAACACAAGTAAGAAACACAAGTATCCGGCTCACATCTTGATGCCTTCCGCAAATTTATCCTCGTCTCCTGTCACTTTGGATCTGAGCTCATCCAACATGGCGCCACTGACATGGCATCATTCCCTGCGATGTCCATCCATCTTCAAACTGAGCTACATTTAGACACGTAAGAACATATGCTCCACATCCTCCATACACTGTCGGGACTTGTACCCTATTTATGAGGAACATGGTAACCAAACATTCATTCCGCATTAGCCATGAATGCAACCTCAACCTCACCTTCAAGATACCTTGGTTTTCCACATCATACAGTTTAAGGCAAAGTATGTATAGAAACTATATGCCATACCCGTAGTGCCTCATACACCCGAGAAATGGTAAAATCCTCTTAGACCACTTCCAAGAGTCTCACTCGTGGCTTACTGATACCACTTCCTCTAGCTACAAGATCAACACCACATTATTAGTAATTCTCTCATCTAAAAGTGGTAGAATAAACGTAGGTAATAAAATTCCACCTGGCGCATAGCATCCACTACATGCGTGTTCTCCATCATTGCAAGTAGTTGGGGAAGATATGTGCTAACACTTTCTCATTTACCAAGTGTCTTGTCAAAATTTGAAGTCCTCACTGTTCTTAAGCCTTATCTCAGAAAACGACCCCATCATAGGCAATATGTGCATTGACTTTAGAATATCAAAGGCTTTGTTATAAAATAAACATGCGGAAGCGAACATGGAAAAAGATAAAGAACAAAATAAGAACGCGGGATTTACGTGGAACTCTACTCCGTGAGGAGCGGGATGAAACCACGGGAGAAGCCCTCAAAGGGGCATATGCTTCATTGCTTTTTCTCAATGAGTACAGGAGGTATGGGGCTCCTTATATAGCCTTCCCAGAGCCTCCAAGTCCCACCATTGGGCGGTATGGGACTAAACACAGGATGGGGTAAATGGATCTTCTCCAGGATCCATTTACCCTGCTACAACTCAATAGGTGCACTACAAAATACTCCAACACTCCCCCTCAAGCTGGAGCATGCAATGCTCAGCTTGGACAAACAAACAGAAAGAAACTCAACTCACGCTACAGGACACTACAGACAATATCAACCCAACGCGCACATTGCTGCAGTCGAGGACGTTGCTTCTCATGCCATGCAGATGAGGAGGACGAACGGGCTGGAGTGTGAGTCAACTGAAGACTCGGAATCTGACCATCGAGTCTGAAACTGCGCCTGAAGTCTCCTCGTCGGAGAACTGGGTCTCTCCCATCTGGCTCAGAGAATGGTGCACTGCTCTGGTGTACCTATGATACCACATGAAAACCCTTGCCCTCAAGGGAATGCTCCTCTGTTCTGGAGTCGCTATGGCTCACATGAAAACTCTGGCCGAACAACAACAAGAATGATGGGGACCTCGAACAAATGATGGCAACATATGCTCATCTGACAATGACCGCAAACTCGTGCGTGTCTGAAACTGGAGACTCGGAAATAATGATCGTCGAGTCTGAAACCGAACTGTAGAGTCTAATCATCTGGCTGGTCTGGAGATTGATATCTGAATCTGGAACATGAGACCTGTGACTCTATACTCCCCCTTTCTCCCATACTTGTCGGAAAACATGGATGTCGACCAAGTTGGGAGAAGACAACAATGATGGGGAGAAAACATGCTCAAAGAGATTCTTGCGGCTTTTCTTTTCTTCCCTTTTTTTTGTTTTTTTGTTTTTTTTTGTAAGCCGTCATCATTTTTTTTTTGAAAACAATTTTTTTAAGCCGTTTCATTTTTTTGGCTTTTCATCATCAATTTTTTTCTTGAAATGCGTGCGATTTTTTTTTTAAATTGCACGCGCCCTTTTTTTTAAACAAGCCCTCATTTCTTTTCGGCCTCCGCACTCCTTTTTTTTAATACACGCAGGTCAGCCCACTTGGGCTTACACGTATTTTTTTTAAAATAAAGGGCCCGCTGCCCTAGGGTTCCCCATCGGGAACAAAATCTCAAAGAAGGTTGCCGCCTCTGGATATTTGGCTGGAGGTGGGGTCGCGCCTGCCGCCTGGGATCTGGAGGAGCCACGCGGAAGAATGGAGCGCCGCCTGTGACCTCCGCCTTGAAGAATGATGCGCGAAGATCGAAAGGGGTCGTTGCACGCAAAGTGTGTGCATCCGCGGAGGGGCCAGAGGCTTGATCGCATGCGCCTGATCGATTTCGGCCGGGGCGATCGACAATCGCCTGGAGGTGCGCAAAGGGTATGCTCGCGCGTGGAGTTCTTCATCGGCTAGCGAGAAGCCCGATCTTCTGGATCTGCTTCAGCGCCTACAGGAGATGGCGCGGAAGAGGCACCCGTCGCCTAGAAATTTCGCCTGGGCTTGCGCGGTCGCACGCTTGAAGAGATAGAGGCTTGCGTGGTCGCGAAGCGCGCGACCATGTCTGGGGGGCGTGCGCTGGCGATGCTCGATGAAGAGGCCTCGCAGAAGGCCGCCGCCAGATCCCGGAGGGAGGAGGCGGAGCCTGAAGTTCCTGCATCGCCGTGAGGTTGCCAACTTCGCAGGGAGATCGAGAACTCGCGATGTTGAGGTTCGATTCTCGAGGATTGTGCCTCCTGCGCGAGACGTGGGGATCCAGAACCCACGCACACTGTTTGATTCATGATGCAGGTTGGCGGTGAACTACTTCACGCCCAGCACTTTCGCGTTGAGATTAGGGCATTAAAGCCCTAGAACTTGTGTAATCGAACTCCCAAAAAGCACAGGATAATTGAACAGACATCAAGATAAAAAAAAATGATTAGGGTTTCGAGAAACCCTGGAACACTCAAACAAATTACAGACAATCGAAAAACAATCCCAAGAGCGACTTGCTCTGATACCATGTTATAAAATAAACATGCGGAAGCAAACATGGAAAAAGATAAAGAACAAAATAAGAACGCGGGATTTACGTGGAACCCTACTCCGTGAGGAGCGGGATGAAACCACGGGAGAAGCCCTCAAAGGGGCATATGCTTCATTGCTTTTTCTCAATGAGTACAGGAGGTATGGGGCTCCTTATATAGCCTTCCCAGAGCCTCCAAGTCCCACCATTGGGCGGTATGGGACTAAACACAGGATGGGGTAAATGGATCTTCTCCAGGATCCATTTACCCTGCTACAACTCAATAGGTGCACTACAAAATACTCCAACAGGCTTCCTTGGCAATCAAGCTCTCACCTGCAGCTAAAAGCACTTGCCATCACATGCCTCCAACAATATACCACACTACTTTCCCCCTTCATAGCACCTTCAGGAACACATTGGTGTACAATGCCTCATGGTTCGCCCTCCTCCACACTCCCCAGGCCTATATACACCTCTTCCCACCATTAGACCATGCGGATTCCTTTGCCAACTACATCGTTCCTTTGCCCCATTCCACAAATCTATCATATGTATGAGATTTTTTTATAAGCGGTTTCCACCTTAATGGTCTAGTGGCAGTACAGTGTGTCTACCACACAAAAGACCAGGGTTCAAATCCCACTCTTGCAGGGGTTGTGTTAGGTAGTCGATTGCCAGCCTAAAAAATAGTTGAATCTTTCAACATGGATTTGAGCAAGAATCCATGTAGCCGACCCTATTTATAGTGGGAGAAGGCTTAGTACATTTTAGGTTTTCACCTGTGTCATTGAGATTTCTCATGGAGGTTGAACATTATTTTTTGTAATTGATCATCTTGTTTCATTATCTTGATTTTTTTGAATGAAGTTATTGATTAAGAGGACGATTATGGGTGTTCTAGTTAAGAATGCAGCAGTTAGAACATGCCCTTATTTAAACAAGTAATGAGAAATTATTTCAAAAACTTTAGATTATATAGATAACACTGGTTAGGTTATTTGCTATGTTCAACAAGGTGTAACATTTGTGTACTCTAAATCCAACGGAAGCTGATTGATAAATAAATTTAGGTTCGTTTCTTAGTTAGGTCAAAATTCAAACTCTTTTATTAGAAAGAGGGAGTGGATGGAGGGAAAATGAGGGTGCGCAGTGAATGGGAAGTGAAAAGAATGGGGAGATGCAGGGTGTAGTTCGTAAAGAGTTCGTGGGCGAGGAACCTATGATCGAGGTAGGTTGGTTGTTCGTTCGTGAGCGTCACCCTTGAAGTTCTATCAATCATCTATATGTCTGATGTTAGAAGGCTCATCAATGGTGTTTCTTGGTCGAGGATGATAAGCTTGCAGGTTAATTTCTTGTGTAGGTCGACGGATCATCGAGCATGAGTTCCAGTTTAAGGATGTTTCTCACTG
This sequence comes from Ottelia alismoides, assembly GCA_037367405.1. NCBI lineage: Eukaryota > Viridiplantae > Streptophyta > Magnoliopsida > Alismatales > Hydrocharitaceae > Ottelia > Ottelia alismoides. The sequence continues at coordinate 325,468 of JAZKJV010000809.1, forward strand.
ACAATGGGCTTGCCATGGCAGCAGTTTGTGGCATGTGAAGGGGCCTTCGATGTTGCAGTAGAGGGAATGATTGAGGTTGGGGAACCCCTGGTGGATGTTACAGGGCGAGATAATTTGATGGAGGCAACTGTTGAGGTGTTGAAGGTGATTGGATGGTAAGTGATGTATTCTTTTATTGGTGATGTGGTGTTAAATAAAGGATCGTCACCTAGTCGTGTGACCATCCGTGTTTTATTCACAAATTTTGAGAAAATGTAGACCAAGACCTTTTACAAAAATATTCTCAAAGATGCAAGTGTACACCCATGACTGTATAACACATTCATTCTATGCAGATTTTAGATATACAATCATCCTCTGTGGCAAACTTGCAAAAGTCAAGTCGCTCAGTATTTAGTTAGTCGAGCTGCTGATTAGTGATTATTGATATGCAATTATTCATAGTTAGTTAGATTTAGTCGGTTTTGAATATTATAATTATTTTTAATATACAATCCTTTTTATGCATATATTCTTAGACATATATACATATATTTGTTTATTTTCAATACTATTATAATGACTAAAAGAATTAATTGAGTTTCAGTCAAATATCAAGCATCTTAGACTCGATTTACCTTGAAAAATTAGGAAAAAAAAATATAGAAAATGTCGGACTGAGTGACTAAAGACCATTCAGTCAACCACCTCATGGAGTCGATTAATCGGAGTGATTAGTCGGGCTTAGTCGAACAATTTTTGTAAGCTCTATGATAACCTAATTTGAGGGGTATCACACATTCCAAGCATAATATCTTCTACTCTAGAAGACCCTTGTGTTTCTTTTTCACCAAAAACCCAAAAACGGTAAAAAAGGCCAACTCATATCTTGGCGCTTCATGTAGGTGTGCCGCCATCTCCTATTGAGTTCAATATACTAATGACAAATCTATTTACTTATCCTACTTCTATCAATGTGATGCTCAGATTTTATACTATCTAAATCTTTGGCCCATGGGTGTATTGCTTCGACAACCCATGTCTTTCCCTATCCTAATATCTCTTTCAAATCTTTCGATGTCTAGTGCACCTTTAAGGAGGGGATTGATTGCACCATCTATTGGTCGTAACTGGATGCTCCTCGGCTCTCCACGCTTCTATATTTTTTGGGCGGACCCATCTCGACCCAATTATAATAGTAGTAGGTTAGGTGCGTACAACACTCCAAGCCTTAGTGGAAGTGATGGTGATGTGATGGCTATAGGGAGGAAGTTGAACCATGGTAGTTATAGATGCTATTGGGATGGGAGATGACATGTTGGTTTCTGCAAGTTCATGGGTTAGTAGGCAAAATATGCGGTGTTGTGTATACGAGAGGTGACACTTCTATGGATGCATTTTTGTTTGCATCTTGCATTTCGATATGTCTTGTCAATTTAGGATGCTAGCAATAGTTTATCCACGATGATCCTTACATGGAATGTGGGGGTTGAAGGAACGAGAAAAGTGGAGGGTAATTTTTTGGGTGCAAATAAATATCTTTGCAAGAGTATAGTGCCATTGGTTGGGGGGACGTGCGGATGAATCAGGTTCGGATGGGATCTACATCCCACTTCCTCAATTTGGGGATGGTTGGCAGATTGTGGAATGGGCGATATTGATTTCGTGTTTCTAGACTCTTGGGAGGAGGGAGGGTGCTAGATTTTTTTGAGCAGAAAGGAGAGAACACATGTAGGTGTCTGTCCCATAAATATGTAAATATACGAAACCTTACTACAAAAATCAAGGCTCAAGAAGAGTCTTAGCATGGTAAAAAAAGTTCTCTACATGAAAACATTTTGCTCGCTCGGAGAACCGCCAACGACATCAATCGCATAGTGGTGGGTCTCAATCTTACGTTAACCAATGATCCTTAAAATTTCTCGATATTGAACATTTCCTCCTTCAAGAATGGCGGGTCTCAATCTTGCGTTAACCAATGATACTTAAAATTCTCGATATCGAACATTTCCACCTATGAGAACCTCTGCCCATACCTCTTTAGCCCTTCCACGAGAGAGGAAAAGACATCCACTGATTCCATCTCAACCTCGTTAGATAGAGTAATTGTTATTGTTACCCAAATAGAGCCTCACTTACCTCTCATTGGCATGTAATCTCCTGTGCCACAACAACCAGAGGAAGACCTTGACTTGTAGACAAGGTTTGGAAAAACGAAAGTCAGAACATGGTACTTACCCTGGAGGCAAGGCGAGCCGTAATCCTCAGTTTGCACAGGAAATAATTACAAAAAGTATAATAAATATATTTATTGATGAAATAATCTAATCTGACATACATATGAAATATAAACATTGCAATGTATGATGAAATTATGAAGATAAGAACATGAAAAAAGGTAATGTTAATTCCATAAATCTTTCTACTAAATTTCTACCTAATCAAAAAAGAAATCATTAGCTATAACTATCAATAAAATGTTTATCAAAGAGGGAGTCATTGGTTATAGCTGTCACTTGTCATTAAATGTATCTGAGATGTTAATACGAATCATAGGACTGAAATCCCAACAGTGTGTTCTTCTGAACCCAGTTGAAGAACGGTTCGATGGCTCCCTGTGCCGCCATACCCTACCAGTACGGGGGTCTCGTTGCCCGGTCAACGAGCCTGAGGGGACATGTGCCCCTTCTCTGTTCATGAAAGCGGTCTGAGCGACCGCATATGCGGCTGCATATGCCTAAGCGGCCTCCTCAACGCACCGATTACTTGAAGCCCTGCTTTATGTGCCCTTTGCGCATATATGGCCCGCATATGCAGGCTGTGCGGGTGCATATGCGTTCTGTACGCCCGTTTAAGATCTTGTTGGGTAATCAAATCCGGATCTTAAGATCCAGATCTTGTAATATTTTGATTCTACATATTAAATTAGATTATGTACTACTATCTTTGATGATTTTGATATTTAATTGTACTATTTTGAGCTCTACATGAAAACCATTTTCTTAGGTCTTCTGTTGGACCATATTTATTCATAAATTCAGTTTAGTTGTAGTCATTTTTGTAGATATGTATTTATTTTTAAGTAAAAATAGACCGCTTAGAACCGCATATACCCTGCATATGCCCTCGCATACCGCTTAATCTCTATTCATTGACATGTCTGAATGCATACGCATACCGCTTTCCTGAACCGTGGGCCCCTTTTAAGAGGTTGCAGAGGGCATCACCCCGATTCTGAATATTTTTTATATGGATATTCAAATTCGTATGCATATAAGATTTATGGATTCATATGTTTAAGGGTATAATATTAAGATTTCACTGAAATAATTGGACATGTTAATAGTAAATATGAATATGAAAAAGAGGTCAAATTTATGCATTCATCCTGCATAAATATATCCTCAACAAGTAGGCCTTTATAAACAATTGAAACTACCGATAGAACCAATTGTTTTCTAAAAAAAATACTCGGTTAATCCCTAACGCCTTAGGCAATGCCTCGCCCGCTTCACCAACGCACCTCGTGTCAACACGACTTATACTCCATCTAGGTTGGCCAAACTCTATGTGCAGAACATCATCAGACTGCATGGTATACCACGAGAGGTGGTGTCTGACAGAGATTCGAGATTTACATCTCATTATTGGCATCAGTTCATGTCAGCACTACAGATAGAGCTGAAGATGAGTTCTGCTGTGAACCCCCGAGGATCCGGGTACCCGTTTACGCGCATCTCGCAATAATTTATTTACATGAGATCGCATTAAGTGACAGAAAAACAGGGAAATTTTTCTCGCGGATAATTTTCCACATGACATTCACAATCATAACCACAAGTTATTAGAACAATTGTCACCAAAATCTTATTTCATTAACTTCCATATATTTCATATGTACAAAGTCTGACAGTACATACAATATATCCCAAAAATCTGACTGAAGAGAAAGAACCATAATACAATATAAATTGAACAAAAATTGGCACAAAATAAACCATACCATTGGGTATAAAATTTATCTCCTGAAATCATTAACCCGCTACTGTGCTAAAGGCTCCTTGCCTGCCATGCGTGCAAGGAAGAAAAGGCGTCAGCGGGTGCTGGTACTTCCCATAAGTTTATATAAAAATAACAAGCATTTATTATTTACAAAAGAAAGCAAGTAGAGAGGCATGAGCAACTCAAATTTAAAATTTATTTCTACTTGCAAATGTAAAAGGTTTTCAAATCTCTAGTAAGCACCTCTCATGATTAGCCATTAACCCAACATTTCCCACATAAGCACATTTATTTTATAACTAGTTGATCATAGTAAGTATATTTCATTCTCATATTACTTAGAGATCATATTTGTGGATTTTGATGATGGGGAAGATGAGATAAGAAGATATAATGATTTATTAAATTCTTAAGTCTAGTGGATAGTCTGTGGTCTTGGTTCATGTGAAACCTCACACTATGACTCTAAGACTTGGGAAAAGTCTTAGGGTTGGGGTGCCTCCGTAGGTATGCGGTGTTGTATAATGCATCCTAACTAAGTTCCCAACACGTCCACTAGCTTAATTAGATTTCGAATTAGACTATAGTTACTTCCATTTACTTAACTTAACTGTGATCTTTATGGGGATTTCAAAACTGATTATAGTCAGTTCTAATTATCTCAATTTTAATTGTGATTTCCACCCAACCATGACTGTAACTCTCTCTCTGATGTAACTCTCGATGATGTAGATATAGATGTAGATATGGATGATCTGGATGTAGAATCGCCAAGTCTGTTGGCGAAAGAAAAACTCAAGCGGTGAAGAAGCCAATAAAAGGGCTCTTCCGTCTCGCCCCCTAATTGGAAGGACGGTCCAATAGAGGGATAGGTCTACTCCCAAACTACGCCACTGAGACGGGTGAGAGGGACTTCCCGGAAAAGTCACTCTTGAAAAACAGCCCGACCGGTAACGGGCAACCGAGCTCGTACGTAAAACTGAAAACCAAGGATCCCTCGCCTGGGTATCCTAAAAGACAGGGTCAGCGGAACTGGTCTAAAGTCGAGATCCCAGCGAGGCGTAAAAACACTGCGAGCTCGCGTAAAAACCGAAAAGGGACTGGGATCCTAGACCCGCGCACTTGGCGGCCGCTGCCCAAACTGGGCTTCCTATCTCCCGCCCAGGTGAGAGTCACCGCGCTCTCGCACAGTCAGGTACAAGGATTACCATGACCGGCACAGTAATTATAAGTCATCTCTGATTTCTCATTATCTTTCTTGCTCCTTTATTCTTTCTCGATCTCTGTTGTGATTACTTTACGGATCTAGGTATCTGGTCTAACTTATTATTATTGATGAATAGATAGTAGAGAACACTTAAAGGATTCATTAAAGGAGATGCTCGATCCTTGGAACCATGACATAATATTTCTAAAGTCATGAGTTTAACAACTATTCCTTAGATTTGGATCTAACTCAAATTAATACAACTTTCATTTTTCTTATTTAACCCATGAGTTAAATTCTATGCTACTTTACCCTTAATTATTCCATTCTTTCGACATATAAACTATAACTGTTAGTGATCCTATTTTAGATTATTCATGTTTATTTCTATATTTGGTATCCTCTATGCATATGCAAGACAGGGAAAAGTAAGTTAACTCATATCCTAACAACTATTTATCTGCCAGGTTTGAAATTTCTCAACACACCTATACCACACAAACACACATATATGTAGCAGGTTGTTAAAATTTTAATATGTTGTTTGTTAAAATTTTAATATACCGTGTCAGAAAAATAGTACTGCAACACTATGCAATCACTTTAGAAGTGATTAGGTATCCTCAATCGTGCACACATACACAATCAATTTCCATCCCTCTTAGGATGATCATGCTGAATTTATACAGCCAACTTATTATACATTTAATAAAAATATTGTCTAACAGAGATCACTTATATAATTAAAAAGATATTTTCTTTTATGGAGAGGATATATATACACACACAAAATAAGAAAGTTGAGAGAGATATAATTTACAAAAGACAAACGATAGCTCCAAAAATAAAGTCATATCCAACTGGTAGGATTATTATCATATGAAGAATGGAAAACTGCCTTCCTTTTTTTTCAATCAGGTTTAACAGAAACTGACATTTATCTGACTAAGTTACTTTTAGGCTATTCATTTGGTTTCTTACTCCATTTTACTAGGAAGATGCTGGACAAGATCCCCTTTTGATTCTCATTCCTATTCGATCAATCTAAAGCTAAAAAAATCTTCGATTTCTATTCAAATCAGTGTTTCCATTCTTTTAAACAAAATTTCTAGAATTTGTAGTTCCAACCATACATATTTTCAAGTGCAGTAAAATGGATCAGACTTCTTTCTTAGTTCCAGCCATACATATTTTAAGTGCAGTAAAATAGATCACAAACTTCTCTCTTAGTTCCAGCCATACATATTTTAAGTGCGATAAAATGAATCACAGATTTCTCTCTTTATCATGTAAAGAGAATATGTAAAATCTTCATATATGGCAGCAAAAAGAATGAGTGATCTGTGCATGCATGGCATCAATTAGAAGGGAGAGGCTGTACATGTACAAAAATCAGGTTTAATATACATGCATGGCAGCAAAGAGAGGGAAGGAGGTACCTTGATTTGCTTCAAAATTGGATGAAGAGGATAATCTTGCATGCAACAGCAAGGGAGGGAAAAAACTCCTGAGTATGCAACAGAAGGCTGTTGCTTTGGAGCCACCAGTAGTCGAAGGAGAGGGGCTGGAATCTGGGACAACAGCAGCTCTGGCTGCCTGATGTTGCAAAGAAAAAGTGCCTCCAGGCCTTGGTCTCTTGGAGGAATTGCTGGAGAAATGGCAGCAAGAATTTGGGAGGGTGGGGCTTTCACGTTGGAGTTGGGAAGGGCCCTTCTCACGGCTGGAATTAGATGGAGGGAGAGGACAGAGGGGGTCAGCACCTCCCGTCGGGAAGATATGGGAAAGAGAAGAGGGCTTGGGGAGATATAAATAAGGAAGGAAGCCCCCCCTTGTGTTGATAAGCGGTGGAAAATTTTGGACAAGTGTTGTACAGTTAAGGACCCAGATGGCCTGTAAAAGAAAATTAATAAGAGATAAATAAAAAAATTTTCAACGGCATCAGTCTGTGTATAGATCAGAATTTAATAAATATTATATATATATATTTAAAACTCTATCAACTTAAAGTTGACCGCATGTGCGCCTCGAACCTCGGATTTTGACACGTAATATCTCGATTTGATCGTCTTAGGACGATGATCAATATGAGTACAATATTGATATACTTCCGATCGAGTTTTGAATACCCGAAATTTTCGGATACGGTTTTTGTTTAAGATTAAATTTTATGATTTAAAAATATCAAACGACCTCCGATTGAGGAACGGTCGATTTCGTTGGTCTCGGTTTGTCAAATCGGATCTAATGACGGTCTCGATTCGTTTTGTGTTTTCCGAATTTCCGTCGCGGCTTTTTCGGACATGCATTACGATGTGACTGATTTTTGGTCGATTTCACCTGAACAACTTTTGATTCACGATCAATTAATCATTTTAGGTTATCTAATATTGCCAGATAACTTTATTGGATTAATCAGACCCAAATCGGATCGAGTTCGGGTTTGTGCGGATTCGGATGTTACACCTCGCCTCGACCGCCTCTGGCACCCAAGGTACTCGCCTCATCCAGAGGGTCCGAGGCGGTTGCCTCGAGGCATTTTCTCACTGCCTTATTTCTCCTCAAGCGCCTTTGTGCCTTGAGGCACATTTTTTTGAACAATGTCTGTTGAGGAACCTGCATCTCCCAAATGAATATACAAATCACGTATTATCTCCTTCGGAGTTTGAACCAATGGCACAACCAAAGCTTGATAAGGGTGCTTCATAGAAAATTCTTGTCCGTACTACCTCCAATTGTCTTATCCCAACATAGGATCGTCAAAGGAATCCAACACCTCCATGAGTTCCATGAACTCGAGAATTCTCTCCTATGAAACGATAAAATGAACTCGAGAAGTCTCTGCTAATTTTTCTATGGTGGTTTCAAAGTGGTAGTCAAATGATTCCTTCCGTGGTTTTGCATGTGTTTATGGATTAGTTGACATTTTTTGAGGAGTGAGTTGTGGGCATATTCGAGAGCTTGAATCACTTCATGGAATGACGATCTTACCTTGTTAGTAGTGATTTCAATGGCATGCTGTCTTTCCTTGATAGGTTCAAAAGAACATGCTATTTTGAACTTGGACCGTTGCTATGTCAAATTTCTCAAATATGATGGAGAATCCTAGGTTAATGGATTTTCGAGTTTCCAATTATCGTTATTATGATTGATGCATGTTTAGAAATTGATAATGACTTGATTACGAAAGGGGGGTATATGGCTCTCTTATATAGAGAGAAGAAATCCTGGAGGGTGAATTACATTGTGGATATAAAAGAAACAGAAAGAATACACAAGAAATAGGAAAATACATAGATAACTCTCAACACTTCCCCTCAAGATGAAGCATAGATGTCAATCATGCTTAGCTTGGAACAACTCCTCTGAGACTACATATAATAATAATCTACCTCATTATATTTGGTCCTCACATGGAAAGTTGAATTGTTGGCAATGAAGAGAGTAACTTGGTTATCGCATTGCAACTGCATGGTAAGAAGCGCGCCAACAATTAAGTCTGTCAGAACGGATCTGACCTACATTTTCTCAGTGCTCCTCGATGCCATAGCCATGTACTCTGACTCAGTATTAGATCTAGCAACCACAGTTCGCTTCTTTGTCCTCCATGAGACTAAAGAACTCTCTATGAAAAACGTAAAATCAGAGGTAGATTTTCTGTCCTTAGGGCATCCGTCATAGTCAACATCTGTATAAGTTGTGATGGCAAGGGATGTCCCTCTGCTAAATAACAATCGTGTATATGAAGAAGAATTAAGATACCTAAGGATCGTGTGAACTGCATTCATATGAGCCTATCGTTGCTGCTCCATAAATTGGCTGACTTTTCTCACTGCAAAGGAGATATGCATCTTGGTAATCGTCACGTAAATGAGCTTCCCAATGAGCACCTTGTATCTCTTCTTGCCCACCTTTTCTGTATCGTCATCATAGAGCTCATGTTGAGATCCATGGGAGTTAATGGCAGGTCTCAGTCTGCTATCTCTGTCTATGAGAGGAGATTTATAACGTGTTTCCTCTGTGTCATCACTTGATCTTTCTGGTTCCTGGCAAACTCAAGCCCAAGGAAGTATCGTAATTCATCAGGGTCCTTGTTGAGAAACTGCTGTCCAAGGAACTCTTTAGCCTTACTGATGCCCTGTAAGTCATCTCTTGCAACAATGATATCATTAACATAAATCAGAATGACAACATTACATCTCTGTCATTTGTTCAAAAAGTGAATGATCAATAAATGATCTAGTGAAGCTCTGCTACTCTATCAAGTACAAGAGCTTCTGGAACCATGCTTTTGGACTTTGCTTAATGACATAAATAGCCTTATGAAGTCCACAAATCTTATGACTCTCTCCTTCTGCAGCAAACCTAAGTGGCCACTGCATATAGACTTCATCCTGCAGGTCACCATATATAAAAGCATTCTTCACATCCAGTTGGGATAGAGACCAGTCCTAGAGCACAACGACAGAGAAGAAGATCTGAATGGTAAAACAACGAGCCACTGGAGAAAACATGTTCTGATAGTCCACCTCATATGTCTGGGTGAACCCACGAGTCATAGGCCTAGCCTTTTAGCGATCAACACTGCCATCTGCATGGTGATTCAACGTAAAGATCCATTTGCAGCCAACCATGGACGCCCCTTCCGTGGTAGTAACCAAGCTCCATGTGCCACATGACCAGAGCACCGCCATCTCCTCCTCCATAGAAAGGTATTACTGACTGTCTCGTATAGCCTCTTGATATGTGCGTAGGATATCCATGGTCGATAATCCCATCATAAACCTCCTGAAATCCTCTGAGAGACGTTTTAAAGAAACACGTGCAACAAGAGGATACATAGCACACAAGGTTGCAAAAATCAATAGTCGGTACTCGGTTGGTAGGGCCACTTGCTAAGGATTAATCGACAGTCGGGCAACTAATCGGTTTTTATTTTTTTATTTATTTTAAATATATAAATCATTTTTATACATATATTCTTATACATTTGCATAGATTTGTACATGTTCTATATTGCCATAGTGGAACAAAAGAAATAATTGACTTTAAATATAACATAAAACATATTTGAATAAATTTGCTTTAAAAAAGTAAAAAAAAAGCTGTGTAAAATTCGGCCAAGTGGTCGGCCTGATTAGTCGGGTTGACCGACTAATGACATACTAGGCCTAGTCTAGTCGGCTACCCCCTCAACTCAACTAGTCGGACCGACGAGTCAGCATTGTGTGCCGACTTTTAGTACAATGGTAGCACATGTATGCCTCCGCTTCCCAAGAGCAATGGGCTGATCAATTTCCTCCATACAATCTATGTCCTGTAAAGTAGTCTCCTGTGGTGCCACTTGCTCAACCTATAAAGTAGCATGTGGTACATATAGATCCCTGGTGCCATCAGTAGAAACTAAATGCTCAGAATTTACATGGTGCATGTTGGATGATGGGGAAGGCGTATGAGCAAGGGGTACAGCCGTCGACCTGCGAGTATAAAAATAAGGCAAAGTTTGAGCCGCATGATGAACCACGATAGGTGGCGGAGGAACCACATGAGTCAATGGCGGTGGTGGAGGAACCATGGTAGAGGTGGTGGCGGAGGAACCACATGAGACAATGGCGGTGGTGGAGGAACCATGGTAGAGATGGTGGCGGTTGTGGTGATGGTGTAGGAAGAGGTGGTTTTTTAACCTCATCGGACTCAGACATGGTCATTCTATACCTTGTAAGGGAACAGTACATGACAGGGTCAAAATCCCGCTATCGATTTCGACCGATCCTGTGCGGCGTTAGCTAACCCGTAGCTAACCAGCCTTCCCGAGTAGAACGGTCACGGACACGCTTCAACTCTTCTCGTACTCCTGCTTGCTAGCGTACCGACGCTTCCAATACAAACACGAGCACGCACTCCGGATCGCTCAAGAACACTCTTAAGAACACGCTCAAGAACGCTCAAGAACTCAACCAAGTAATCACACGAGCACGGGCACAAAGCTCTTCTCTTTATTAGAAGGGGAACTCTCTCTAGGAGTGGGGTGACACACTCAACTCTGTGTGTTTACAAATGAGCCACCACCTCTCCTTATATACAAGACTCAAGGCAACTCAAGGGACACTCATTATTACATCTACAATAATGATACATAAAGACACAAGAGACCCTTCGAGTTCTTCGGCAACCCTTCGCGTTCCTCAGCAACTCTTCGTCTGCTCGTCTCTTCGACTCCCTTGTTGACCTTTCGTCTTCCCGCACGGTCGACGTCCAGTCAACCGTCCAGTCATCAGCACATTCGCGCTCCAACGCTTGCTGATGTAGCTTTGCCATAATTCATCAAGTGCGACCGAACACTTGGTCTTGTGCCAAAGGGAACCCGCGGCCTCCAGACCCTCGTGCGGTAAACCCTTCCTTAGCGTTCTCCATGCTAAGGGGAAGTCCTCCAGAACTTCGCTATCGTGGCCTCTAGACCACTCTCGTACGTGTACGACCGAGCATGCTCGACAATGCTCGTACTCAGCACCTGCAACGCTCCATGCCTCCTTGGACCGCCACACATCAATACCGATACCGTGCACCTTCGTGCGTACGCCTCTGTGACCGTACCGTATAGCTCCTCGATGCGTACTGCTTCACTACGTACCGCCCTTCTGCGCTCACGTATGTATGACTACGTGCATCCACTGTCATGTCTTGCACTGCTGACTGTATTCGTTGTGCTCGCATTACTACAAGCTTCACGACACTCTGCTACCGAGCCAGTGTCCTGTGTGACGCTTCTCCTTTGTAACGTGCGGTGGAGCCTCCAGACTCCCGTGGATAACCTCCCTGATATCCACGCATTTTCGGACTCCTCCTGAAGTCCAGCTTCATCGATCATTCTCGAGCATCCAGCTACCGTGTCTGCACGATCATTCTCGATCACGGAATTTGGGGGTGTGACAAGCCTCACCCACCTGAAGAATCGGTTGTCCTCAACCGAGCTTTCCCTCTTCAGCTGGCGTCCCGTCACGATCCTCCATCCGCTACGCACCTCCTGATGCGGCTCAATTGGAAGGGTGGTGCAAGCTTGCACCGCCTCCCTTCCTGCACTTGGTCTTTTCACGAACCGTCCCTCCATGACTTGGTCTTCAACGTGAAAAGTGGAGCTTTCTCGTCAGCTCCCATTTTCGGTGTATCCCTCCTGGATACAGCAACTCCATCGCTGGTTTGTGGCAGCTCCAGCTCCACATGTGGAGTACTCACCTCCACGCTTGCTCGTTGACGATCTCTATCGTTCCCCGAAGACGTACCCGTGTCCTAAGAAATGAGCACCTCCTGCGCTCCGAGCATCTTCGGTATCTTGCCTTCTGCAAGATCATTGGTGGTGTGGTTCGTCACCACTCCACCCCCATGGACATGTATCTTCTTGTCCATGCTGCATCGCCCTCCAGAGCTCTGCCTTGTCTTCTCATGCACGGATGTTCTCCTATTCGCGGCTTTGGTTGTGTGCCTCCTGCACACAAGTTGGTGCCCAGCATGCACCTGCGCACTCCTGTGCGTCCTCGATCGAGCCTTGGCGCCTCCAAAGCTCTTTGTTGTGGAGTTCCCTCCCTCCACTGAATTCGAAGCTCCAGCTCGAAGTGTCGTGAGACGTACCTTGGGCATAGCACCTATTGCTCCCAAGCGTATCTCACCTTCTTCTTCTTCCTCCTCGTCCGCACGAAGAGAGTTCAGCTTCTCCTTCTTTGGGCACTCCCGCGCCCGATGCGGTCCGTCGCATATGAAGCATCCCTTGCTCCTGGGTTGCTCCCTTCTCTTGGAGTACTCTCGTTCCTCCATTGGTGGATCATGGGCAACGCCTTTGTCCTTGTACTTCGACCGCGCCTTCAGCTTGCTGGTGAACTCCTTCTCTTCAGCATTGTGACTTGGTTGGGCCGCCCCATAATCGACCAACGCATCTGCCACCACGATCGCTGAATTAAGGTCCTTCACGTCTTGCCTCCGCAGTTCGGCTTGCGCCCATCTTTGCAACCCGATCGTGAAGTTGAAGAGCTTGTCCTCCTCGGACATCCCCTTGATGTCCAGCAACAAGGACGTGAACTGCTTCACGTATTCACGAACTGTGCCTGTCTGCTTCAGGCGTCGAAGAGCCTCTCGTGCAATCCACGCAGTGTTCTTCGGCAGGAACTGCGCCTTCAGTTCCGCGACTAGATCATCCCACCTGGATATCCTCGGTCTTGCCTCGTCTGCTGCACGGCTCCTCCACCATAGCTTGGCGTCGCTCGACATATACATCGATGCCAAACCAACCTTCTCGGCTTCCGTCGTCTTGGTCGCCTCGAAGTAAACTTCCATATCCCATAGAAAGTTCTCCAAATCCTTGGCACTTCACGTACCTGTAAAGGATTTAGGCTCGGGTATCTTGCGTCGCTGCACCTCCATGGAGCTCCCGCAGTTTTCCAACGCCTTCTTGATGAGGGAGATCTCACTCCGAAGATCCTCCATCATCGTGTTGAACGCCTCCACTTTGTCCTCCAAGTACTTGATCTGCTCCGCTGAGCGTTGTTGGGTCTCGTCCCCAACATCCGATCCATCTGAAGAACGATCCTCCAAGGCGGCGATGCGATGGGCATGAGTCCCAATGGTGGACTTCACTTCTGCCATCGCTTGCTCCAGTGTTGCTACGCGATCGGTAACACCCACCATCTTCGCTCCGCTGATTGAAGATGTACTTGCACCAACAAGTATCCTCGGTTCCCGCGATCGACTGCACCGACAGCCGCTCGTAGCTTTGCCCGCTTTTCTTGGCACCGACCAAGATCTGTGATTTGCTCCTTGGCACCGACCAAGCTCTGATACCAAATCGTACCAACGATTGGTATTGCCTTCAGCTCTGATACCAACTTACGCCAACGAATTGTATCACGAACCGTGCTCTGATACCAACTGTTACAGGGTCAAAATCCCGCTATCGATTTCGACCGATCCTGTGCGGCGTTAGCTAACCCGTAGCTAACCAGCCTTCCCGAGTAGAACGGTCACGGACACGCTTCAACTCTTCTCGTACTCTTGCTTGCTAGCGTACCGACGCTTCCAACACAAACACGAGCACGAACTCCGGATCGCTCAAGAACACTCTTAAGAACACGCTTAAGAACGCTCAAGAACTCAACCAAGCAATCACACGAGCACGAGCACAAAGCTCTTCTCTTTATTAGAAGGGGAACTCTCTCTAGGAGTGGGGTGACACACTCAACTCTGTGTGTTTACAAATGAGCCACCACCTCTCCTTATATACAAGACTCAAGGCAACCCAAGGGACACTCATTATTACATCTACAATAATGATACATAAAGACACAAGAGACCCTTCGAGTTTTTCGGCAATCCTTCGCGTTCCTCAGCAACTCTTCGTCTGCTCGTCTCTTCGACTCCCTTGTTGACCTTTCGTCTTCCCGCACGGTCGACGCCCAGTCAACCGTCCAGTCATCAGCACACTCGCGCTCCAACGCTTGCTGATGTAGCTTTGCCATAATTCACCAAGTGCCACCGAACACTTGGTCTTGTGCCAAAGGGAACCCGCGGCCTCTAGACCCTCGTGCGGTAAACCCTTCCTTAGCGTTCTCCATGCTAAGGGGAAGTCCTCCAGAACTTCGCTATCGTGGCCTCCAGACCACTCTCGTACGTGTATGACCGAGCATGCTCGACAATGCTCGTACTCAGCACCTGCAACGCTCCATGCCTCCTTGGACCGCCACGCATCAATACCGATACCGTGCGCCTTCGTGCGTACGCCTCTGTGACCGTACCGTATAGCTCCTCGATGCGTACTGCTTCACTACGTACCGCCCTTCTGCGCTCGCGTATGTTTGACTACGTGCATCCACTGTTATGCCTTGCACTGCTGACTGTATTCGTTGTGCTCGCACTGCTACAAGCTTCACGACACTCTGCTACCGAGCCAGTGTCCTGTGTGACGCTTCTCCTTTGTAACGTACGGTGGAGCCTCCAGACTCCCGTGGATAACCTCCCTGATATCCACGCATTTTCGGACTCCTCCTGAAGTCCAGCTCCATCGATCATTCTCGAGCATCCAGCTACCGTGTCTGCACGATCATTCTCGATCACGGAATTTGGGGGTGTGACAGTAGAGATGGTGGCGGTTGTGGTGATGGTGTAGGAAGAGGTGGTTTTTTAACCTCATCGGACTCAGACATGGTCATTCTATACCTTGTAAGGGAAAAGTACACGACAGACTAAAAAAATGTGACATCAACACTGACATAGTATTTCCATCTAACCAGATCAAAGCATCGATGTTTTTCTGGGCCCGGAGTGTCCTACAAAAACACACTTGAGAGCAGCAACGGTCTGTTGCCATGGCAGCGACAACAAAGTAGCCGCATTACACGCGGGGGTTGACAACGATAATAGAAATGGCCGGTAACGGTGGCGACACACGAGAGATGGGTTTGACGGGTGGGGTAGGATGCTAGGGCTTTAGAGCTCTGGTCTGGGTCCGTCTCTGATACACTGTGGAGAAAATAATGACTTGATTATGGAGGGGTGCCATAGGGCTCTCTTATATAAAGAGGAGAAACCCTAGAGGGTAAATATTACGCAATAAAGATAAAAGAAACTGAAAAAATACATAAGAAACAGGAAAATACAAATACATAGATAACTCTCAACAATGTACCTTATAATTTATATGTTATTGAGCTTTCTCGCATGCCTTTCCATATTGCTCATGTTGTTTTATATATGTAATATGTGATATAATGCACATTAATATGCTAAATACATCTTTTTGATGCATATTAGAATGTATTTGTATGTTACTTATTATTAGAAAATAAATATTACCTTAACTTGATCATTTTTTAAGCAAATTCCAAGATTTCCATCGACTTGTGTGGCATATCTCAATATATGTTTGATGTCCCTTTCCAAATCTATCGATATTGATGCAGATACGATTCGGCGTCTACGACAAAATTTGAATATTTCGAACGGTGGATTTTGGTGGAAGAAATAGAGGGGTTGAGAAGAAGAACACGCCTGTTGCGCGAGGTTGAAGGAGGAGGAACGCGTAGACCGCGAGAGGAAAGAGAGAGATTAAATCTCAAATTGATAACATACTGAACTGATTAACACCATAGGCCTTCATCCCTTTATATAGGAGGGATGAGGTTACAAAATTAGTAATTAATTCAAATTCTAACTAATTTATCCTAAATTGACTCTAACTAATTAACCGACCAAATTTAAAAAAAATCAAATCTATAACTAATTGTTGGAGATCACAGGCGATCTCATTTATTTAATTAAGGACACGACAACTTAAATAAACGTAAATAAAATTGACCAATAAAATTAGCTAAATATTGGACCCTATCCGTTGGATCCACGCTGCATCAACTCTCCTCCGCTTTAAAAAATTCGTCTCCCGACGAATTGTTCGATGTAGAGGCGCCGTTGGAGAAGTCATCCTTTACCTGTAGCTTCAAACTTCCCAATTTGATCCTTTTCCATGTTACGTTTGTAATCTCTTTTCACTGAGGGGCATGGTTGCAAATGTTCTACCCCTTCACTTAAAAAGATCTCATAGCATAACAAGTCTTCTAATTGGCACCATTGATAATTAATTTTGGGAGGAGGGGGCTTCCTGTAAATTCTCCAAAATAATCTCCAATCCCTAAACTGACGGGATTCGTCCCCCTTTGGAAGGTCGCCTAGGGCTTTAAGGTGGCGGCTTGCGACCGAGGGCCTGCGCGCAAGTGCGCGAGGGGGAATGCGTCGAGGGCGGGGTGCTTGTGCGGGGGTGGCGAGGCGGAATCGCGGGCTTCGACGAGGGGGGGAAGCGCTGTGAAGAGGCGGCGACGATGGGAGGTTAGGGCTCGAAAGGGGGTTGGGTTCGGGACAGACAGGGGACTCGGAGGAGGGTGGCGGGAGGGGAAAGTTGGGGCCGCGAGGAGGGATGCATTGAGGGCAGGGCTGGTGCAGCACGGTGGGAAGGTGGTTTCGCGGTATGGGAAGGGGAACGGGGCTGGCGGCAGTAGCGTGGAAGGGAGGGGTCGCCTGGGGATAGATGGGTCGGGGGAGAGGAAGGGGTGGCGATGCGTGAGAGATGGCGAGGGTGAGGCAGGGTCGCGAGGGTGGATGGGCGAGAGGGAGAACGTGCGGGGGGGTAGCTGGGGCTGGGGGGGGTATCGCAGGGGGTTTGGGGATCGCGGGAGGGGCTGACGTGGCCAGAGGGGTCGCTGGGGGGGGCCGGGGTTGCAGCAGGGGTTGGCGGCAGGGTTGCCGCTGAGGAGTTTGTCGATTCCGGGGGGTGTTACAGGTCTGAGATTACCTGGACAGCCATTGTTTCGTCGCTTTTTTCTTCCGAAATGATCTGAACAGCGGCCGGATCTTCCTCAACAGCGGGGCTTTCTTCGTCAAAACTCGTGACAGCGACTTCGGTGCTTGGAGGCTTCGATTGGGCAGCGCGGAAGGCCTCGAAGTTAGCCATAAAAGCTTGAAGCTCGGAGTGGAATGTGGCTTGTAAATCACGTAGCATGCTCATCGTCTCCTTGTTGTAGGCGTCGAGGGCTCGCCATTTTCGTTCGGACGAACGATGGTCCCTTGATGCATGTCGGTGCGAGCGTCTATACGGATTGTCAGATCGTGAAGACGATCTGTAGGCCATGCTCTGATACCAAATGATGCAGATACGATTCGGCGTCGACGATGAAATTTGAATATTTCGAACGGTGGATTTTGGTGGAAGAAATAGAGGGGTTGAGAAGAACACGCCTGTTGCGCGAGGTTGAAGGAGGAACGCGTAGACCGCGAGGCGAAAGAGAGATAAAGAGAGAGATTAAATCTCAAATTGATAACATACTGAACTGATTAACACCATAGGCCTTCATCCCTTTATATAGGAGGGATAAGGTTACAAAATTAGTAATTAATTCAAATTCTAATTAATTTATCCTAAATTGACTCTAACTAATTAACCGACCAAATTTTAAAAAAAATCAAATCTATAACTAATTGTTGGAGATCACAGGCGATCTCATTTATTTAATTAAGGATACGACAACTTAAATAAACGTAAATAAAATTGACCAATGAAATTAGCTAAATATTGGACCCTATCCGTTGGATCCATGCTGCATTAGATATAGAGATCGATATCAATATTTTAAATCTTTCTTTCTTGGTAGGTGCAGTCAAGGCTCTCCCATTTCATTGATTTAACCAAACATGTGCATGAGCGTTGTGACTGGCAGATATATTGCTTCTTTTACAGCCATCCTAGATGTTAGGCAGTGAAGGAGCAATTTCTGATATTCGGCACACTACCAACGTTGAAGATCATCTTTAGACGTCTCTAATAACTGGAGAGAAGCTTGCAAAAGTCGGCCGACTAGTCGGCTCGACTAGTCGAGTCGGGGGGTAGCCGACTCGAGTAGGCCTAGTCGGCCCTTAGTCGGTCCACCCGACTCGACTAGTCGTGCCGACTAGTCGGCCTAATCGGCTGACTTTTACAACAACCTTTTTTTATTTTTTTTTATTTTTCACTTTTTTAAAGCAAACATAATATGCTTAATGTTATATTTAAAGTCAATTACTTCTTTTGTTTCATCATGATGTCATACAAAATGTACAAATATATGTATATATATACGAATATATGTATAAAAAACTGATTTATATATTTAAAATAATTAAAAAATTCAAAATCGACTAATGACTGTCTAATTCCGATTAGTCGCCTGACTGCCGACTAATCCTTAGTAGGTGACCCCGCCGATCGAGTACCGACTACTGTTTTCTGCAATGATAACTGGAGACATCTACTGCATGGCCTTTTACTTTACCTCCCACAGAGAGCTATGCACACGTTGCATTATCTAGGAGAGGAGGACGACCGAGCTTTCGTGGAGGCCGTGGGTGTCACCCTGTCTGCGACTATGGACGAGATTTTTTTTTGAAGCCAAGAAAGGGGGAGACACTCAATGGCGTTCACCCCTGGAATTTATTAAAGGAAGGAGAGGAAAGGGGAAGTACAAGCAAACACACTATGCGCTCCAGGAACTTAAGAAGCCCGACACCTGTAAATTTACATTTTTCAAATAAAATCTCTGACCCGTGAAAAGAAGAGCATTCCTGGAAAGCCAGATTGACAAAATCGTAGCCAGCGGCCGCAACAGATCCCTCCTTTCCCGCCATCCTGCCGCCACCAGATTGCCTAAAATGCCCCCGCGTTCGAAGTGCTGACCCAACGCAGGGACGAGTCCTCCCAAAGTGGCACCACCCCTTGACAGGAGAAGAAAAGGTGCTCAGTCGTCTCAATCTCCGTATCACAAATAAGGCATCTGTCCGAGATAGTCCCTAGAATCCTAGCACATCTGTCTTGCGTCATCAGTCTCTTCCTCCTGAACAGCCATAAAAAGAACCCGATTCTCTCAGGAAGGCCCAATCCCCATAGGAATGTACAGTCTCTCGTCAAAGCCGCCGAGTGGGAAGGCATGGTCTAGAGATAACAAAGTATGCCCTACGGACCGTGAAATCCTTGTCGCGCCAAACCCAATGATCTCGCCTAGACGAAGGGCCCGACATGTCCCTCAGCACGTCCAACAACCTCATGATCTCCTCCAACCGCTGATCGGAGAAATTCGAGCGAAAAAGCGGCATCCAATTCCCATCGGCCCAGTACGAGACCACACTTACGTCTGGATCCTCTGCGAGAGCATAAAGGCGAGGGAAAAGCAAGATCCCCCTCGTCTGTCTAGTTATCCCTCCAAAAAGCAAAGCTTTCCCCGTTTCTCAACACCGACCTAAAGAGCTCTCGGAAGTTGCTCGAGACCTTGAGGATCCCTCTCCAAAAGTGGGAGTACCCCGCCGCCCTCCCCCCCCCCCCCAAAACGGGCACCGGCGCCCCACCACCAAGCGAGTAAATCCGACGAATGAGCCTGATGTTGAGCTCATCCCCCTCACCCCAGATCCGCGCAACCCACATCACTAGGAGAGCCTCGTTCAGAGCGTCCAGACGGCGCACACCAAACCCGCCCTCGCACTTCTGCCTCGTGATGTCCTCCCAGTTAATCGGGTGCATACCTGACTGTCCCTGGCCGCTCTTGGACCAAAGGAATCTTCGCATCAGCCCCTCCAGGCTCTTCTTAATTCCAACCGGGATCAACCTCGTGGAGGAGTAGTAAACATGCATCGCGGATAGTGCAACCTTCAGGAGAACGAACCTCCCACCCTTCGAGAAGATCTTCGCCTTCCAACCCGCAAGTCTTCTCTCAACCCTCTCCACCAAGGGAAGCCAGTCAGACAACCTCGATCTCCCCGTGGTGAGAGGGAGCCCCAAGTAGTGAATAGGTAGACAGGCCCGAGGCGTGCCCAACACCGAGCAACAAAGGTCAACGACATCGTCATTGAAAGAGAAAGGCACGAGCTTCGATTTACCAGCATTCTGTCTCAGCCCAGACATCTCACTGAAGAGCTCAAGCACCACCGCCATTCCCCTGGCGCTCTCAAGATCACCCTCGACAAAGAAGATGGTGTCATCTGCGTATTGAAGCAAGGAGATCTGCATGTCACCCTTCGAGAAGCCTCTCGTGATCCCCCCTCTCTGCACCCTTTCCACCATACAAGCCAATACGTCCGCAACAATGATGAACAAAAGGGGGGCCAGGGGGCAACCCTGCCTCACCCCCCTCTGCGGCTGGAAAAACCCGCCCTCTGGGCGACCATTAACGAGCACCGTCATCGACGTCGTCATAACGCACCGCCTCATCCAAGAAATCCAGTCGGTCGGGAAGCCTCTCCTGTGCATCGTTGCCCAGAGAAAGCGCCAGCCCAGAGTATCAAAGGCCTTCGAGAAGTCCACCTTCCAAAGCAAAGCTTTAATACCACATCTCTTCCAGTCTGCCACAATCTCAGCTGCCATGACTAAGGAATCTGCAATTTGCCTACCGAGGACGAAAGCCGACTGAAAAGGAGAAATGATGTGCTCTAGGACCCTGCTGAGCCTCATCGCGAAGACCTCTGGAAGACTATAGGCGGGATTTTACCCCTGGATGTGATCAGGACCATGACAGTGGACAAGATCCTACTGC
This sequence comes from Ottelia alismoides, assembly GCA_037367405.1. Classification (NCBI taxonomy): domain Eukaryota; kingdom Viridiplantae; phylum Streptophyta; class Magnoliopsida; order Alismatales; family Hydrocharitaceae; genus Ottelia; species Ottelia alismoides. The sequence goes on from JAZKJV010000809.1 coordinate 346,738, forward strand.
CCACAATGCACTCAATGTGATCGTTAGAACTACCCTCCCGAACAATGCTGACAGAAGTTTGATATACCTCATCTAGTGAATATTGCCTATGAAGCCTATGATGTTGAAGATGCGTCTCCTGTTACGAACTCCAGTGGAAAGATGGTACATCTCAATGATGCAGATTACTCTCGTTTATTGCATATTCTCCAGACTCCTAGACCCGCTTCTTCTTCTTCTTCCAGTGAGACTACTATTGCTGCCTTGGCTACTCCTTCAAGTACAGTAGCCAACTCTGTGACCTTCTGCTCTCGCGTGGATCATTGACTTTGGAGCCTCTAATCATCTGACTGGAGAAGGTAGTCTGCTAACCTTCTCCAAACTCTCTTCCTTGGTAAAGTCAGTTAGAATCACCAATGGGACTCACTCGCTTGTTACTAATGTCAGAACCATGGAGTTTTTCTCCAAACTCCGATTATCTAGGATCCACTGTGCTCCTGATTTCCCTCTCAACCTATTGTATGTTCATAAGCTTTGTGTTGAGCTTAATTATTGTTGGAGTATATGTTTCATGTGTAGGTGGATAATTGGATCCCTCCAGGATCTAATTAGCACACCCACTTATGTTTAGTCCCACATCTATTATATATGGGACTTAGAGACTCTGTAGGGGCTATATACGAAGCCTCACACCCATTGTATCGAATGAAAAAGTTGAATACACCATCAACCCTTTAAGGTGTTCTCCTATGGTTTCATCTCACTCCTCACGAATTAGGGTTCTACGCGATGCATATACTCTAATAGTTGTCACTGGAGATGACGAAGGCGGTATTCAGAGACCAACACCTTCCTCCAGAAGGTCTTTGTCAGGAAGGATCTTGGTCAACTTCATAAATTTATTGGCATTGAGGTGACACACACTACATAGGGACTCCATCTCTCATAGGAATATTGCTGACATTCTAATTGAACCTGGACTACTTGGTTACAAACCATCTGGCATCCCTGTAGATTTGAGGAAACATTCCACATATACTAATCCTATGTTTGAAGATAATACACGATATAGAAGCCTAGTGAGTAAACTTCTCTATCTCACTGTTACTAGGCTAGATATATGATTTGCTGTGAACAGAGCCAACCAGCATATGGAGAGCCTCATTTTCAGTCACTGGCAGGATGTTCTTCTGATTCTTCTGATCCTTCGACACTTGACGGAATCTCCCAGACATTGACTCTTCTACGGGGTCAATGATCACACAGAGATGTATCGGCCTATACAGATGTTGACTATGCAAGTTCCCTTTAGGATCGTTGATCCATTACAGGTTATGCCATGCTCGTTGAGGGCAACCTGGTTACTTGGCGAAGTAAGAAGCAGACAATGGCCTCCAGATCGAGTATAGAGGCATAATATCGGGCAATGATCCACGCCACATGTGAGATCACATGGCTTTCTCCTTTTTACAAGGATTTGGACTTTTAGTTGCTACTCTTGTACCTTTATACTGTGACAACAAGTCTGCTACATGCATCATCACCAATCCTATTTTCCATGAGCGGACCAAACACATTGAGGTTGCCTGTTACTTCATTCATGATGCCGTATGAGGAGGAAAGATCACCACTAAACACATCTCCACGGAATTTCAGCTTGCATACATCTTTATGAAGGCACTACCGAAGAAGCGCCTCTAGTATTTGATTTTCAAGTTTGGCATGATCGATATATATGCTCTAACTTGATGGGGAGTGGCAGAGTTATTGTATTTTCTATTTTATTTGAGTCTTGTAACCCTTCGGTGTCATAAATGTATTTTCCCCTTTTTTGCTCTCTAGGATTTTTCTTTATATAAGAGACCTTAGACTCATGTAATATACATAATGATCCATTCTCTTCTCGACAATTATCATTTTGGAGAGTTGGTTATTGGGCGTTGGAGGGGTGCATAAAATGGACTGTCAGCCACTGTGAGACTGGTAACTAGGCTGAAGTCTCTACTTCTTCCTTCTCGAGTTTAGGCATGGTTTGATGATTGGATGTCTAGCTAGGAGCAACGTTATATTGGAGGCGGTGGTCACACTTGATATGTAAAGGATGAGAGGGGCCTCCTCGGGGGAGGAGTTGGAGGAAAGGGCAATGAAGTAGGGAGTGGTGAGAGACAAGGTCCCAAAGATTGAAGTAGATTGTAGGCAATCGTTTAGGATGACTTGGCTCAATGAAGGTAATGCAAGCATAAGGTTCTTTCACCATTTTTATCAATGTCGAGGGACGAAGGAGCATGATCGATCTTCTGGTGATGGACCCTGAGGAGGTGGGTCAGAGATGGGGGACTGGGGCTACCCTGACCTCTCATTTCAGGCACTTCACAAGGAGACTAATATCTTTTTCTTTATTGTACAAATTCGTGCTTACATTGAACTGCATGTAGTGGATGGCATTCTTTCGGATTATAACTTGTCCGTGTATATTGACTGGGATTCGGCAATTAAAGTTCCATTTCAGCAGTTAACCTTTTATGCCGTTCCTCTGGATGCCTCCATTTAGATTGGCTTCACCTTGTGATTTTTTTAAAGATGGCATAAGATCTTGCTTGATCGTAGATTCTGTTGGAATGCATGGTTTTCTGGTATTGTTGCCTCTACTTTGCGTATGAAGTCCTAACATATAGTCCTATCTCTACTCATTCCCTATGATGCTCCATATGTAGAATACAGTTTTTCTAGAAGGGGTTAATATCGTAAGAATACAAGAGTCTGTTGAGGATGCTTGTGGCCATAAAAATGTTGAACATGGAATGTGGTGATTAATGTAAGTCTTGTTTTTCTTTTTCACATGCCTTCTGCATTTTTTTTTGAGATGCCCTTCTTATATTCTGACATCCGTCCTACTTTCCACTTATGTGCTTAAGGAAAGTGTTATACGATTTGCTTGTGATCATTGTCAGCTTAAATATGATAGATTGTTCCACTTAGCTTTGATCTGGGTCTGACTTGATGCCGATATGAAACTTTTGATGAACTTTTGCCATCTAGTTCAGATTGCCAAACAGATTAAGTGACCCCCTTGGGTATGCTCATGAGTCTTTATTTTGATGTATATAGGTTTATATATTTGAATATTCACTAGTGTCTGGTACAGAAATGAATATTTTTAGTGCACTGGTACATGCCAAGAGTAACTGAGTTGGTACTTATTTAGTTTTCTCCATTAAGGCGGAATGAAAATAAGTTCTCAGCAGAAATGCAAGCTTCCTCGATTTCTTTTAATTCCTTTTCCCGTTGTTCAGAGTAATCAATCACTCTGCCATTGAAAGGGACGTACACTTTGCGCTCTTTCGAGTATATGCGGTAACACTTTTGCCCTTATTTTTTTTGCAATGACACTTTTGCTCCTTCTTACACCTTTATTAGCTGTGTCTTGAATGTATACTAAATTAATCAAACTATGGTTCATTCAAATTAAAGTCTTGTAAAGATTGAGTTTATTACTTTTATTTCCTCCCCTACTTTCCTCCTCCAAGAGACCCATCTTTGATCTTGAGTAACAGAAACTCATCCTCTTTCGCTCTACGAGGCCCAAAAGGACCCAAGAGACCCATCTTCTTGGAAGGTGGTTGTCAAGTGGTGACATCTACAACACTAGGAACCACTTTCTATTTGACAGTCTTCTTTTTTAGATTTGCATGCAATGTATAAAGATAAAGTTTGTGTTCACAAATTCCAGCAATCTTTTTGAGGGGTCAGCCACAATACAGGCTGTCTAACATTTCTCTTGAGGAAAGCTCAATCAGCATACAGTTGCAGACAGTGTGCTACTCTGATCAATATGTGATTCATTATCGGAGTGTCATGTCGTTGTCACTTTTCGAGTTTAAAGTTCAGCAACACCCACCTGCGCCAATTACGGTGGCGCTTCATACAATAATATTGTAATCAAAGAGCTTAGTTGTTATCAAGAAATCAATTTCTTATTTCTTCATTGCTTTGAATATTGCAGGTCTTTTTTGAAAGCAGGCTACAGTTCTTCGAACCAAAGAGCTTTGTTGATAACAAGGAACTGCGGCAGGTGCATGAATTCAGCCTGTCAAACTCTGTTCTATCGTTGTTTACTTGTTGTATCCATGGTTGATTACACAGGCTGATTTTGCGGTCTTAGATACACATTTTGCTGGAAATCAAACTCTTGTTATTTGCTGCAAGTCTTTGGTTGTACTAGTTCAAATGTCATTTCTGTTTCTATGGGGTCAAAATCATGTATTGTAGCTTTTTTTGATCGATGACTTGGTCCGACATTGAAGGTTGAATACAACGTGATTTCTAAGTGTTCGAAAGGGATACAGTGGTGCCAATTCACTGCCTTGTTCAGTTAATGAGACAGTTTGATGTATTTGGTCGTCGTCATTAAGCCTGTTCGGATTTCAAAATCAGAAGTTGAATGTCTACTGAATCTAGTAGCTTTTTCATTGTGTTTGTCCGACGCAAACCCGGTGTCCTTCGATGCTTCGAAAGCTCTATGACGGTTTCAAAGACACTACGTCGGTGGAGGTTGGACAGTCGGTTTGAAATTTCGACCAATATTGAGCTACTTCGAATAATTTTAATAAAAATAAATGTTCAGAAATTTTGTAACAGTCCCTCACAAGTTACAACCTCCAGTTGGAAATTCGATCAATTGGGCTACTTGAATGATTTTAATAAAATCAAACTATTTCAGAAATTTGTAAAAACTCCTTACAGATCACAACCTCCTGTTAGATTTCCATCATTTGATCAGATTCAATGACTACGTACAAGATAATATCAGAATAAGTTGAATTTGTACTTTATACATGTCGTTAGTCGTGGTTTCATTTTCGTGTCTTTATTTCATCTTCAAAAAGAACTAGCGGTGCAGCTTGTTTGCTTGTCTTCTGTTTCAAGCGGAGCAGAATCGCATGCCTTCAAAAATAAAAATTAAAATCAAAGGTTTTAAAACATCGGGGTTCCTATATTTTATTTTGGTAAAGTCGAAGAGAGGTGGAAATGAAGTTGTCACGAAGGAAATTAAACTAATATCCAACAAAAAGATTTTATAAAATAAGTATTTATTGGTTAGCACGTCATACCCCAACTGTAGAACTTGCAGTTTTCTTGTATTTTGTTATTTGAGGTCAACATAATAGAAACCATTAAGACATGCCCTCTTGTTGATTAGTTAGACTTTTTTTTTGTTTAAGATATGCTCAAGCCAGCCTCATAAATTAGTAAATAAATTATCTTGTTCACGACCTTGAATGGATGCCAGAGCTAAGCTAACCATTGGTATAAATACTTCCTTCTCTTTGGACCAATCCACCGTATGCTTCGCTTGCTCGTCCACGAAAGGAGAAGGAAGAAGAAGAAGAGAACGATGATGATTGACACGGATGCTTTTTGACGTTCACACGGCTAGGTCATATGAAAGGAAGAGCTTGAGGAGAAGGCTTCCCATCTTTGTTTGGTATGGTTTCGATCTTATTCCTTTCGATCTTCTTCCTTTGCTTTTGCTCTTACGAGAGAATAGTTATTTGTATTAATAAGGAAAATTAATGTGCTCTTGTTGTGGTTTTTGTTATTGTAAACGAACCGAACCTGTGCAAACATATCTAGTTTCTATTCGATTCAGTTTATGTATTTAAATTTAAGGTGTATATTTGACTCGATAAGGATAAGATAAGTTTTGGTTCGATTTGATTCGAACGGGCTTCATCGAGGCTTAGTTTGAGAATAAAACACTTATTTTTTGATTCGACTAAGACTCATCGAGTCGACTTAATTCCTATGTATCTGAATATGGATCAGTATTTTATTTTTCCCGCTAACATCTCTTTTATTTACTATCAAAATCTGTTGGAGACTTTATTGAGCGAGCACATTTCATTTAACTTTGAGCAAATTTGATCACTTATCAAAGAACACATTTCATATTTAATAGCTAATAAGTGGAAACTTGGTGTGGAAATCAACTTCTCTATGAATTACCCAAATTTGCTTGAGTAAAATAAATCATATATGTTCTAATTCTTTCTTTGCAATTGCATTTCAGGCAATCTTTAGTAAACCTAATTCATCTTCTAGGTTGAACAATGCAAGCCATCAAAACCTTAAGAGGTTCATTGGGTACTTTCGCATCTGCTGACGATGAAATCCATCACTTAGATGATAAAGTCCAGGCGTTGGAGAGAGTGAAGGAAGCGCTTGTTCACAGCGTCGAGCTAGCAAAGAAGAAGGGCCAACAACCAAATCAGTTGACCGAATTATGGCTAGCAGAGGTAGATGCCCTCGAACATTACTGGAACCAGATCCAATCCGAGAGCCAACATAGTTCTTGGTTCCTCAACCCTCGATCTAGCTTCTCCATCAAGAAGAAGGTGTCGGATCAGTTAGAGGCCGCGAAGGAGCTGCTGAGGAAGGCAGAGACTCTGAAGAAGATGGCGACAGAGGACAGGATGAAGTTTGGAGATACATCGGATTTTCCCAAACCTAGGTCATTGGGTACAGATGTAACATTCAAGTTGCTCAAGGACTCTGTGCAAGATAGTCAAGAAGGTACACTACTAGAAAAATCTATATTGTTTTTTCTTTCTCGGTATCTAGTTTGTTTGGTTGCAAGGTTACTCTGGTAAATTATCTCTATTACAACTTATTAATCGAAGTCCAAGTAGTACAAAATAACATTTTTGAACAAATCCATACATTTTTGTCATCATATGTCACTCCACATCAACACACATTTTCTAAGCAATTGTTTTTTAACCATCTCAAATATTTTTAAACCTTTAGAACATTTCATTAGACTTAAGATGCTATATATATATATATATAGAGAGAGAGAGAGAGCCGATCTTGTGAGATGGGATGTTGGTGAGATGGTGAGATAGGACATTCGGGACCACTAGTTTCAACCAGGAGAGAGAAAGTCAGGAGAGAGAATACAGAAACTTGTAGTCCAGAATCTCCCATATCACCATCTCACAAAATCCCATCTCATAGGATCACTCATATATATATATATATATATATATATAATGTGTGTGTATATATCGAATTTACTTTGCAATTAAAATGTGTCTCAATGCGCAAGAATTAATGGTTATTTGCTGGAAAATTATCTTTAAAATTGTGAATTTCAATGCAAACAACATAGTTATTTGTCCAAAAAATGTAATGTAAATATCTATGAAGAAGATAATGAATAATATTATTGATAATATACAACAAATGGTGTAACAACAACCATTGTGTTCATTGCAAAAAATCCATAGGATTGAAAATAATTTCTAAATAAATAACAAGAATTAATAACAAATGATTAGTCAATAATTCATATATTGTTCATAATCTAAGAAATAATGGTTTGCTTATTACTAAAATTCTAGGGTTTTTTTGGTTTTGTAGGTGTGATTGGGCTTTGTGGAATGGGAGGAGTAGGAAAAACCATGTTATTGAAGAGACTGCAAGAAGAGATATGCTCCGAAGGAAAAGCCTTTGATGTTGTTGCAATGATCGAGGCATCAATGCTATCCTCAGAGGAGGACATCCAAACCCTAATCGGCAAGGAATTGGGACTAGAGTTCGGGGATACTGAGGACAAGTCCGAACGTAGAGATTGCATCTATCACTATCTCAAGAGCAAGAACTTCCTCATGATCCTAGACGATGTCTGGGAGAAGATGGACCTCCAATCCATTGGCATCCCCATACCCAACTGCGATTCCAAGTCCAAGATCGTGATCGCATCTCGTATCGCGAAGGTCTGCGCGTTGATGGAGGTCGAGAAGAGGATAGATGTGGGCTGCTTGCCATGGAGGGAGTCATGGAATTTGTTCAGAAGCGAGGCAGGCATGGGGTCGAAGCAGTTCGATCAAGAGATAGTCAAGCATGCCATGAATCTCACACGCAAGTGCGGCGGGCTTCCGCTCGCTCTGCAAACCCTAGGACAAGCTATGAAAAGCAAGGAGATACGCGAGGAATGGGAAGAAGCCGCCAAGTTCATGGACGACGATCCGTCGACGATACCAGGCATGGAGAAGGTCTTCGAGCGCTTGATGCGGAGTTACGATCACATCAAAGGCGATGAACTGAAGAAATGCTTCTTACATTGCACCATCTTCCAAGAGGATGCTCCCTTCCTCAAGAGTGTGTTGTCAACCTCACTCTTGAGTCATGGAGTATTAGGTATCGGTGAGGACATTATCGCGACTTTCTTCAAAGGGATAGGCGTATCGAACGAGCTAGCTTCGATGTGCATGTTGGAGTTGGATGAAGACGATAATGGGGATGGCATCCTGAAGATGCATGCGGTGATGTACAATTCAGCCTTGTGGGTAGCCTCCGAGCGAGGGAGAAGAAAGGGCAACTTCATAGTACGAGCGAGAGTGCTTGACTTCGATAAATGGTGCGGTGCGGAATTCATATCGTTATTAGAAAGCAACGTAATCGCCTTGCCCGCGGCGCCCGTTTGTTCGAATCTTGCATCGATCATCCTGGCTAACAATCCGTCGTTAGATTGCGTACCGGATGGGTTCCTCGCGAGCATGCCGTCTCTTGAAGTGCTGGATCTGTCCAGGACTTCGTTGAAAGAGCTTCCTGCAGAGGTTGGATTGTTGATTAATCTACGATACTTGAATCTGAAGGGTACCAAGCTAGTATCTTTACCTGAGGAGGTTGGAAATTTGGGGAGGCTGGAATATTTAGATGTATCATGGGTTCCTTCGTTGAAGATGATCCCAAGAAATGTGATCTCGAGGCTGTCCTCTTCCTTGAAGGTGCTCAATCTTTTCTATAGCTACAGATATTGGGAGGTGGGTTGTTCTTCCATGTCAGATGATAGATTGTTGATGGAAGAACTGGAAGATGCAGGAAGCTTGAAGGGTCTTGGCATCACCATCGATGCGATGGATACCTTGGCAAGGTTAGCTGATTCCAAGAAGCTTGCAATGGCCGTGGTCAACCTGCACCTGTCCTTCTTGCAAGGAACGGAGACCATCGGATTGCCTGATCCAGCTCTCGGTGACAACATGAAGAACATGATCCAACTAGTGGTCAGTAGCTCCACAGATTTGCACGAGCTGGTGATTGGAGGCAAGAATCTGGACTGTTCGTCAAACATCCAATCGCTTCAGCTCATGGGTCTTACCAAGCTGGAGAAGATAGCTTACGAGCTACCGGGCGCTGCCCCGTGCCTCCAGGCGCTCCGCCGGCTGCATATCGCTTCGTGCCCGCTGATCGAGATTGTGTTGGATGCAGATGGCGACGTCGTCCTCCCGAACCTTGAAGAATTGTACCTGGGAGATCTGCATGAACTGAGGAGCATCTGCCAGAGTATCTCAAGCATGCCATGCTTGAAGACTCTCAAGGTGAAGGGTTGCCCTAACTTGACTAAGTTGCCATGTGGAATTGGGAGCATCAAGAGCTTGAAGTGCATAAGAGGGTATAGAAAGTGGTGGGAGGATTTGGAATGGGAAGATGAAGGTGATCACATGACATTCTTGGCCACACTGTTTAAAGCATTGGATTGATGGGATAGAGAGGATCGTCTGCTACAGGCTGAAATGCAGCAGATTCTGCAGTAGCTGTGTGCGTCGCTCGATCATGATTGAGCGGTTCGCACTATTTTTGTACTTTTTGTGAGCTCGTATCGTGCAAAATCGTGTGAACCGCTCAATCAAAGATCGAACGGCGCAAAATCGTGTGAACCGCTCAATCAAAGATCGAACGGCTTACGCCATCACAACAGGGACATGATCCGCCTCCTTGATGGGAACTCCAAGTGGAATGATATTCTCCATTTTTACTTTCAAGTTTTTTTTACTTTGTCCATGGAATGTATATTTTCGCATATTTGATGTTTGAGTATTGGATATGGCTATGCTTTCTTTTTACATTTCTTTTCCTTATATCTAGAGACTAAAAGCAGCCGAAGAGATTATTCTTGAATGTTAAAGAAAATAAATGTTCCCATCCTCTAATTTTTGTATTATATTGGATGGACATGTACTTTGGACATATATATATTGTGGTTTTGTACTTGTAATAAAGATTTAATTTTTTTATAAATATAAAGATATTTTGTAACTCTTGCTTTTGTATGTAGTTAGCTAAAATAGTTTTTTTTTCTGGAGGAGTTTTTTCTCCTTAAATACAGCATAAATATGCACACAATAGAAGCACAATTCAATGGTTAAATAAGAAATGTTCCAATTTAATGGCTTCATTCATAATGGGTTCTATTTATTAGACCCAAAGGAGGTCCTCTAGCTTGCATATAATTACATGGAAAACACTAATTAAATGTACATTAGGGATTGTAATTAATTGCTAAATATCAACCAAAAATCATCTATGGATCCAAGGTTTAGTTTTATAGATGGTCGCCTTTCTTCGGGGCGAAACGCCCTTTGAGAAAGTAAATGATGTTTGGGCAGTTGTCGTCATTTTACCGTTCCATCACAAATATCCTTATGCTTCGCTTAATCCGATTAATACTTTCGAGTAATAGCTAGCATACGGGGTTCCCTTGCTAGCGGTTGAGTGAGAGACTGCCCCATATGATCAATGTCACGACCCATCTCGCTTATCCTAGTATTGAGCATGACATAAAATTATCCTTAGCTTTTAAAATACAATCATGTAGTGGGGTAGTTAAAAAGTTCAGCATCAATTTCTCCAAAAAAAAGCTATAAAAATGCTGAGCACCTATTAAAATCCTTTCAATGTATATCCCTATATTGTATACAATTGAGCGTCGAAGTAAAAATATTATCTATATACACACTTTTACATTTAGAAAGGAGGCCATTGGAATTTAAAATCTAAACTTGTATATAACGAGAAACATCATAAAAATTGAAAATAAATATAGTGGCACAACCTCTTCACTGGCTTCTTGTCTCATGCTTACATTAGTTTTTTCTTGATTCCCTCTCTTGACTAATAGCATTACTCACCAATTACTCGAAAAAATGAAATGTTTTGAGGATGTTCTTGCTCAGAAACCAACAAGAAAGCAATAAGCATGAGGAAACTAATCTTAATTTGATATTGCCATGAGTATCAATATACAAACGAGACGTCCTTTTTAATACCGTTAATTTTTCATTTTTTTGCGCTTCTTGCCCACGTGAGGTACATAACATATCTGCTCAATTTGAGATGCTCGTGTAAATAGTTCAAACCTCCTTAAGTATTTCCTTGCAATCTTGTCAACTATATCATGGATCAGGTCTTATTCAACTCTTCGTTGTGGATCAAACCAGTAGCAGGAAATAAAGTAGAGACGATTTGGTGCTGGCATATTGTACTCTAACTAAATCGCCTCTCGTAGAATCCCATAAGAGCTCAAGTTATCTTCTCCATAACAGGAACATGATACCATGACACTTGAATTATATGCAGACAATCCTCTATTTCCTTCGATCGAGTGGAACCTAGACTCACCTCATTGGCATAGAAACCATCATACATTCTAATCATGTAATTCATACCAAAGGCGTTGTAAAAGCTTTGACTTCCTGTCAGTCGTGTCTAATGATTCGACACACTCTCTAAATCATTGAGGAAATGTCTTTCAAAACTCATCAATAACATCATTATCATTAAATGTAGGATCATTTGACAGTATCAAGCTTATATGTTCTCTGCATTTTGAATTAATACATTAAAAATTGCTAAATAATGGAAAAATCTTTAAAGTTTAAATGTGATGAATCTTGGATTCAACACTCTAAATCTCATTTATTAAGCTCAATTCCCTCAAAATCAACAACATATCTGCATCTATTCTGCATAATTAGCATTCATGCATGTTTTCATAAGAATGGCATTTTATCCACAATTTCTGCACAAAATAAGAAGCCAAAAATCCAAGCTAAAATGACCTGTAAATAGCCTAACAACTTTTAAAGCCACGATTTACGGACCCGTCAGAATGTACTCGACAAATGATGAAACTTCCTCAGTGTTATCTAGTACGTATATCTATGTCGCCTCTTTTTCCCGATGATCCATCATACATAACTTTCTTCCTTTAAATGGCTCTCCACATGAGTGAAAATTAGATAGTTCTGCATTGATGTCATTAGTTGGGACATCATTGCGGGGAATGCATTGTGAATGGTCTCCACATTGTCAAGTATCTTGCACAAAAAGTCGCAACTACCTCTATTATATATTGTGCTCTAATTGACCCTTCGACCTTATTTTTATTCCGCACATTTCACTTTAAAAATAACCCACACATATATATATGTATTAGTTAGATAATTACATGAATAATTACACAAATATTGATACAAAAAGTAATTGGTTAATATACCTCTTAGATAGGTACATCTGACGGTATTTGACCGATCGTTCGATATGGCTTCACATGTTAAGTGGACCATAAAGTGCTCCATTGAATCAAAGAATTAAAATAGAAAGAAAAATCTTCTCAAGATTGCATAGAAGGACTGATACATTTTATTGCAGGGTTTTTTGTCAGACATCGTGATCTTATAGGAGAAAATGCATTTGAAGAAATTACTAAGCTTAGTTAATAGATCTGAGATTGGCTTAGGGAGTAGACTCTTAAAGTCTATTGACAACATCTACTCCATGAAGACATGACAATCGTGACTTTTCATATGCTTGAAACATTTCTTTATATCAACATGTTTCGACATATTTGCAACATAACCATATGAGAATCTCAGCTCCGATGCACATGCACAAACATCTTTCACTTTTTCCTTGCTTAACGTGTATTTTGACCGTGGCATATAGACTGAGCCATATGTTTTTTCCTCCAAAACAAGATCTGAACATACATAAAGGTTCATTAAATCTCTTTAAGAAATTTCTGTATTTTTGATCCAACCCACAGTACCCATAATTGTATGGAACATGTTGTCAAATATATTTCTCTTCATGCATTACATCAAGATTGTGCCTAACAAGAAGGTTAGACCAATACATTAACTCCCAGAAAATACTCATCTTCGTCCAGTTATGATCAATACTAAGAGAAACTTTGCCATGTGTCTTTGACTATAATAGTCTATCTTTTATTTCTATTCCCGATAATCTTGGTGGTGGAGCTGATATTTTAACCGTATTCCTTTTGAATGATAATTTTTATCTTCTGTATGGGTGACCAATGGGTAAGAATTGTCTATGGTAGTTAAAGAACCATGGCTTCTTCCCGTATTCAAGTTGAATAGCTTCGTCTTCTCCATACAATAAGGACAACTTCTCAAAATATGTGTGCTCCATCAAGATAACATACTATAGGCCGAGAAATCACTAACGATCCATAAAAGTTCAACCCTCATATAAAATTTTCCTTGGTAAGCACATCATACATGGTTTCCCATAATTTCTTCAACTCATTCACTAACGATCGAAGATAAATATACAGATACTTCCCTGGGTGGCTAGGACCGGGAACTAGAAGAGATAGAAAGATATATGGATGTTTTTACACAACCACGGTTGTAGATTATATGGCGTAGTGATGATGTGCCAACATGAATAATCCTTTCCATTTCCATGTAGGTTAAGCTCGTCAGTTGACAACCTGATTACTACATTTCTCTTATCAGCTTGGAATCTTGGTGATGAATCCATGAAAATTGGATAACACTGTGAATCAAACGGGTCCTCAACAGTCCCATTAACTATATGATCGACATGTTATGTCATCTCCTTTACAGTTTCCTAAAATAATGGAGTCATTGTAAACAAAGAGCCAATGGAAAGTAGTGAAGGGTTTTTTAAAGGGACATTTGATTTCAAATCAGCCTTGTACCTTGCCTCACCACATACTTGACACTAGTCGCATCCTTATCTTCCTCATAGTATTATGTGGTGATTTGGACAAGCATCAATCTAAACATCTGTAAGACCTATCTTACTCAGCCTTATCTTAATCGTGTGATAACTATATGTCAGCTCATTATACTTCGATAGCATTCTCTTATTAATTTAATCATGGTATCAAAACAATTATCCATCATGTTGTATTGATTATTCATCAATAAAAGCTTAGTAATGATGGATAACTAGGAAAAACTAAAACAACTAGGCCATAATGGATTCTCAGCCTTACATAATAGTTCCTTAAATGGCTAACATTCTACATCCCCTGCATCATATGTCGGATTAAATCTGGTCCAGCAACATCTCTAAGCATTTGTGTCATAAAATTGTTGGGACCTTCATAAGGCTTTGTATTCACTTGTCTCTTCTCTCCATGTGCAAACTATGTCATATATCCATTGACAAATCCCTTTCTACTCAAGGTCTCTACAACAACTCGTGAAGCTCACTTCAAAAGATCACACTTCTTGCATGGACAAATTATATTTGCATAACGGTCAACAATCCATGCTCCCTATGCATAGGAGAACCTAAGGAAGTCCTCAACACCATGTAGGAATACCTCACTCATTGATCCATCAACATCCAAACCAACATACATCCAAGCACGTGTAACATCCATCGCCAACCGTATATCATGAATTGCTCTTTAGCGTAGACATGGACAAATATACTACATACCCACATTCTATATGTAAGCACATTCTATCATATAAACCAATGTACATCTTATATCTCACATAGCCACCCACAAGCCTTATTGTCGAACACCCACACTTAAATCTATCATTCCCAAACTAAAAAAATATGAGTTATAATAAAAACCTCTAAGAAAAGATGGGTAAGAATATTTTATTTTTTAGTTTCGCCCGCTCCTATGATTTCGATGTAAACATGCTATCGATATTTCCAACATACAAGATTTATTGTTTATTAAATTCTGACAGCATAACCTCGTACCTCTCCAATATACCCCATAAATTGATATTTTAAAGTTTATTAATTTATTTATAAATGCATTAATTAACCCTTAAAAGATCAATTTGGTATATCGAAGAGGATTGTGGTTACGTTTAGAGATTTAACCAAGAATAAACCTTATATGTAAGGAATATCAACATCATGTTAACATTGAAATCATCAAGGACTCCCCTAGCTCGGGACCTCTGAACTAAGGAAAGTTAATATGCATTTCATAATATACGTAAATCTTAAATCATGTATATACATGTGCTATATATACATGATTACATAAGATATGTGTATATTGTGATAATATATATTAACCGGGCATTTGACTCATTCGATTGATTTGCTACCTTGGTAAAAAACTGTGCACGTGACATATGTCTACAGTTCATAAACATTGCCTTCCCTCCATACCGATCGTATACCGATACCGTTGCATTCCCAGCTTTCATTCATTGCCCCCTTAATGTAAAGGTTGTAGAATGATTCCTACAAAGGCAACCCAAATTACCATGCATGCAATACCACATTAAACACATACCCTAAAATTCACGATTTTAATTTGATGTCCTCTAGACCATGTGCAAACCTTGTCGTATATAGACCAACTATATATGCCTTCATATATCTGAAAAATCCTAGATTACCCTTATTAATTCAACCGAATTAACGATTAAATTTAATGATGTCGTTGCAGTCGGGTAAAATCAGACTTATCAAAATCACTTTAATTAATTTATCAATTGAACGCAAGTGGTATTTTTTTTATTTTACTTAGGTAAGCCCAAGGTCGAACTCAGGTAGGCAACTTTTTCCTTAGATCAATTTAAATTCTATCTAGATGCCAGTTTTCAGGAGAATATTTTTTTATGTTTTTTATGCAATTAAAATGCAAATGCAATTCAGACCAAATTCGAGGGTGAAAATATGAATTATGATCAAATTAAGTCCGAAGATTATGAAACTTAGCGCGAATGATAAATGCAATGAAACTAAGCTTCCCTAATTTTTTTGGAATTTTTTGACTCAAAATGCATTACCTACGAATTAAATACGAATGCAGGGTGATCCGCATAAATTTAATTTTGATAAATACCAAACGTCAATATTTTTCAGAAACTAATTTATCTTAGATAGGTCTGGGTGAGAGATATCCAGAATAATTTTTAATTTCTAAAAATATTAAGTGTTGACTTAATTAAAAATGAATTACACAAATCACCAATTAATTTATTGCGTCCTAGATATGCGTATAAATGATGTAATTTTTGGGCACAATGTAGAAATACTTACACTCTTCCTACTACAAATTTTTTGGTAATTTTTAGAGAAGGAACAATTTAATATCAAATTATCGGCAACCAATGGGCAAAATATTCAATTTTTCACAAACATAATCATATTAAATAATCCAAGGCTCAGAAAATTCACAAAAATATTTACACTAATAAAGCATAGTTCTTCTGTAATATGCAATTTTCAAACAAATAAAATGATGCTAAATGAATGTTGAAAATGATATGCAAAGACATGGTCAATGCAATACAGAATTTAAAATTGATGAAAGAAATATGCTTACAGGACTCGAATGTCATTGCCTATACGCTTGAGGGCATTTTTGCAATGTTCCCAAGGAGACATATGCACCTCACGTGCTTCCTGGAGGGCGAGGGCATGAGTGGAATTTGCGGAAAATGCAGGGGGGTGTGCACAAGTCTTCGACACTCGAACGCACTTTGCACGTGTGTGAGGCTCGACAAAGTAGGAGGAGGCTCGTATCCCGAGCCTACACGTGGCGATCTGCAGCAAGTTCGGTCGAGCCCAAAGCTGATGGCAGGGAGGGAGTCAGATCTAGAGATCGAGTGGCTCCTACGAACTGTTGAGGAGGGGACGTGGCCGAGTGTGGACCATTTGATCAAGAGAGATCAAACGGTGGCTGAAGGAAGGCAAATAGGTGACGCGACTCACTGATGACCGTATGATCTTGGAGATCGGAGGGTAACTGCTCTTCTGGTTCCTCCTCACCACCGCCTCCTGCGGCGGGCTTGGTTGGACTCCAGCGGATCTCTCCTAGCTCTGCCTCCTCCTAACGTGTTCGGAGAAGATCCCTCGCCGCTCTTGATTGGCCAGTTGTCATCACTGAAGCATGGTTGAGAAGCTCGAATGCTTGGAGTATCTTTGTTTCCCTTGAACACCGGAGTTAGAGCTCGCCAACGATGCTCCGGCGACAGCTCTGGCCAATGACAAACTAGGTACCTGCACGTTAGTATATAGCCGAAGAGTGGTGCATTTGATCTCGTGGATGAAGTGGGGTGGTACAGAGTCCTTGTGGGGTGAAGAAACGGATGACCTATGTGCTCCTCCACCGTGAATGGCAGAGCAGTGGTCGGAGGTGGTCTGAGATCACGAGAGGTTGGGAAGATGAGCGAAGGGAAACACGAAGATGGTAGATGCGAGGTGAGGCTCAATCAATGGTCAATAGAGGGTGATACTGAGCGAGGAGGCCTAATTAATTCAAGAATAATCGAGGAAAATGGGATGGGGGACTAGAGAGAAGGATGTAGGAAGGAGGATTACCTGGAAGAGTTGTTTTGCTATGAAACAGGCCTGGGGATGGAGCTGGGAGGCCCCTGGTTCTTGCTCAGAGCAGCGACTAGGTGCTGAGCTTAAGCAGCTAGAAGGTGGAGCTGCAGCATGACGAACGCTCGTCGTGGATCACATCGGAGAAAACCCTGTCGTCGCTCTATGATCGAGTGAATCTCTATCACATATCAGGAGATGAGAGCACGAGGCTCTCTCGTGTAAAGACGGATGGGGGTCAAGGCAGGCAACGATGGTGTATTTATAGAAGGAAGTTTGGGGATTCGGTGAGTGGAGGCATGGATTGCAGGGGAAATATGGAGCAAGTGGAGGACAGACGTGGGACGAGTGGTAGGCCCTGAGGATGAGGGATGATCCGGCTTCGTCGTGGAGTGGTTGGTGCGTGGAGGAGATGATGGAGGCGGTGGGGGAAATAGAAAGGGGGGAGAGGCTACGCGAGGTGGAGTTTGTGGGAGAGGGAAGTTCGGAGGTAGACGAAGTCTCTCGGCCGTTGGATCTTACGATCCAACGGTCTGAGAAGAGGGTGCTCACGGACGACTTGGATTAAATCGATGGAGGGGGGATCGATGGGTGCAGAGAGCGCCACTTGCAAAGATGAGAGGATGGCGGGGGCATGCGGATGAGATGAATGATAGGATTGGATCAGATGGTCGAGAGTCCTAGCGGAATAAATGGTTGAGTAGATCGTGAAATGGAGAAGATCGGGCGGCTACGAAGGGGCACTCGTGGCATTAGGAGGAGAAGGTGGGAGTGGACAGTCGTGATTTTATATGGGAATGATAAAATGGCTGCGAAAGGGTGCGGGATTAGATGGCGCAGATAGAGGCACCTGGAGCCAATCGAACGGTGGAAGAATGCAGGCGTGGCTTACAGTGAGCGGGCCACGTGGCTCAACCAGAAAGAGACACGTGGCCCAATCAGGTTATTCAGGAGAAAATCAAGAAAAAGAGGGAGGAGATAGCTGAAATTTGGAGAAACTCAAAACATGGAAGTTGTAGATCTCGATGAGCCCTACAAGTTTCGTGTTGACCAAAAATGGAGATGAGATCAAACAAACGGAGAAAATACAAGGGTAAAAATGCTAATAAGTACAATATACAATAAGGGCCCAAAACCTAAGTTTCACATATGATCTCCAATTTTAATGAAATTAGTCTCATTTTTAAGGTCTTTGAATGTATATTAGTTTAAAAGTGAGTAGACCTAATCGGACATTGTATGAGAAAGATATGCACAATGTAAGGGTCTTAGTCTCAAACTTGGATTTGGGATTTATTGGAAAATTTTACAAGTTAGTAACTTTCTTGATATTTTTCTATTATTAGTGTTAGTAATATATACACTATAGAGTTGATTTTATTGGATTTGAAGTTATTACAAAATATATACAAATAGGTGATTTTATCTAATATATAGGTGAATATTTACAAGTGATTTTGGCTCCTTATTTGATGCAAATATGAATGCTAAAATGTAGATATTATTTATACATGCATGAATGCTAATTATGCAATATAAGTGGAAATATGCAGCTAACTACTCAGGAACAAAACTCTATTTTCAACTTTTAGAGTGATGAATCACATATTCATCAATATCCCCTCTCTTACACACCTGCATCCAACACACCAATACCCATACCCCTGCTTAGTTACACACAACACTCATACACATATCTACATAGCCATTCAACCGTACATACTCGTGCTTACTTACACACCTACATCCAACACACGCTTACATAGCCGCATCAAAAACATGCCACATGCCCATATACCTCTAGCATATATATAATAACTTTATATACCTCCATATATACTTAGAAACACAACCACATACACACTAACATTCAACCAAGATAGTATTTATATATACCTATATACATACCTCCATGAACTTATAAACATACCCGCATACATGTATACACTATTACATATCCACATGCATATCCATATATCTCATATACTTACATACAAGTCCACAAACATACGACATGCATGAATACATACCTACTTCTCTTGATCGAGTGGTTTGAATTTATTTTCATTTTTTTGTCGCATTAATTAGGTTATTTAAATATCTTGAATATTTTATACGATGCCGGACTAGACGAGCGAGCGACACTGTTCGAATATAACAACACGTACGTGAAGTTAGTTTTGATATGAACTAATTCAGTATAGTGTCCTGACCTATTTTACACTTACCCTAATACCTGCAAAATTAAAACATCAAGAATAGCACGGTATAATGAGGGGTATTTTCTACCTTGTAAAGATGAGACGGTGGTGGAATCCATTCTCAAATTGTGTTGCACACATCTCCGTTGAGCAGGGCGACATCGTGTGAATGAAATTTTGTGTGATTTTGTGTAATACCCTAAAATACTTTCTATATGATGAGCCTATCTAACAGATAAATAGTAGACATCATGCACACACGCACATGCAAAATCATGCAAACTTCCTCGCCACATGCACACATTTATTATTAGAAACCACACATCCACATTTATATTTATGTTACAAATCATAGCTACATGTACTTAACATCTATTGTTTATCTTAGGCATATCAACGAACACATACGATGCATAATAAAGATAACGCATACAACAAACAAATAAATAATTAACTCACTAAATAAAACTATTTATTAAAGAATAAAAATACAAGAGGTGTACCTTGTTAATATACCTCTTAGGTCGATCGATGCTTGGTTGGGGTTGCAAGGGGATAAGAAGACGACAGAGGATGAATAGATCCACACGTAGGAGATGATGGCATTGGAGTGATCGTTGGAGAGGAGGATCAACATACTGCGAAGGTCGCCAAGGAGGAGGCTCGCTAGGGGTGAGTGGATGGAGAGTCGCTAGGTTGAAGAAGAGGGTTTGGGTTTTGGGTGTCGAAGAGGGGAAATGAGGTTTCGTACATGTTTATTTTTAAAAAAATGCAAGCACAAATGGGGGACTACTGGTGGTTGCATATGAGACATGAAATGGCCACCCAAATTTGTTCTCTCACATTTTCTTATGAGACCACTAGTGGTGGGATTATGCGTGCATGTTCGCATGCGACCACAAACTCACTACTAGTGGTAGAAATAGTGTGCTAGTGATATCATAGTTTCTTGTAGAGTTGAGTCGTAGGTTTCATGGCATTTGGTTTTCGTATGGTGCACCTACCTACATACCTATATACATACATATAGGTATATATGTATGCATATACCTATATGTATATACCAAATTGAAATTTCCAAGCACAAAGATAGAGTGCATAAAACACATATTGCAAGTACGTGTCTAATTTAACGTGGAAACATAAATCACATAAAAACTATGACTCTAAACCATTTTTTTAAAAGGAAAAAGGGTGTCAAACCGTAAAGGTGGACACCCAAAAACTTAAATTCACAAGTTAAGTACAAAGGTTACAATGACCAAGACCCATAAAGGAGTCTGGAATGCTCTATTACATTTTCTATATAAAATATCTCCCCACAGAGAGTAGATCCATTCCTTGCCAACCAAATCATAAAATGAACGCCGCTTGATATTTCTCAACTATGGTGCAAGTTCCAGGCAAACCAATGGACTACCAGAACTCTCTAATTCCTGATGATGCAACTGTAGATAAGTTGGCCCCTGCCCAAATCTGTCTCAAAGAAGAATAAAGGAAAAACAAATGATTACCATCCTCCATCTCCTTTCCACACCGCAAGCATGTGCCGCTAGCCCCAGAGAGCTTGGCCCTCCGAGCACCAGTCATCACCCGCTCTCTCCCGAACAACCAGAGGAAAATTTTCACCCTTTTAGGTATCCTCCAAGATCAGATTTGTCCTAGACTTGGCATTGCAATTGCCGGATCAAAAACGATAGATGCATATAAGACCTTGTAGGCTTTCTTGACACTGAAAGCACCATCTGCCCAAGTCCAATAATTAGTCTTTTCACCACCTCTTAGCATAGTTTCAGATAAGGAGAAATTTGGGGAAGCACCGAGCCTATCCCACGTCAAAAATTTGAGGGCTTTACCGTTCTATTGAGGCTCCATCCAGGCTATTAGACACACCATAAATCTTCCTCAAAAGCTTACAGAGAGTATCTGATCCTTCACCCCAAATACGAGTGATCCACTTTGCAAGGAGGTCCTTATCTATAACCTCAAGGTCCAAGACACCCAAACCACCATCAACCTTAGTAAGCATCACAACCTCCCCCTTAACTAGCGGAGTTCCGAGCCGAAAGAATCTTCGCATCGAAGTCTCCAACCGTCTACGAATCCCTACCGGGAGCAAGCGAGTAGATAGAAAGAAGATAGGAATTGCCGAAAGGATCGACCACAAGAGAACCAAGTGTACCCCGCGTGAAAGGCACAAAGCACGCCATCTCGCAAGCTTGCTCTCAATCCTTAGTTATTTATCTTAGCACATCATCATGTAAATAGGTGTAAATACAATAAGTTAGCATTCAGCATGCATTTGTTAATATTGCATAATTAGCTTGTATTTGTGCAAAAATAAAAGAATAAAGGAAAAAAAGGGAGGAGGTACTGAGAATAAATACAGAGTGACCCGAAACTCAAGAGAAGGTCAAGCCTTGACTTGATCGCCAAATAAAATAAATAGAGAGAGATAGGGCTTACTCTATGTTGTACATATTACCTATGTTTATAAATACTTATATTTGATAAAATAAAAATAAAATATTCTTTCTACCTCCTTGTATAAAGTCTTAGAAATAAAACAAAAAATAAAAATCAGAAAAATAAAAACCTTTCCCTTTTGTACAAAAAACATACATATATATATATATGTTTCACTCCCTATTTATTTTATACGTGTAAATAAATCATAAAACAAAATAAAATTTATTTTATACCCCTAAAAACACATGGAAAATAAATAAAATACAAAATTGGGGTATTTATGTAAGAATAACAAAATAAAAATAATTGTACAAAATATATATGTATATTATACGTGTAATAAACTATATATTGTATATAGATTAATTTATTTTTCACAAAATAATTAAAAATCACAGAAAAATAGTTTGAAAAATAATAAACATTTTTCATTTTATACTTTTTATTTTGAAGTCAATTACTCATTTTTATTGATTTTGTAAATACTTTGCACAATTGAATTTTCTGATTGGTCCAGCTTGGGTGTTAACCCTCGATCAACATCTCCCCCTTCCCGGATCAGGCCCGGATTATGTTCGCTGGACCCGCTTCTCAATTTTCTCCAGCCCACCTCTGAGCTCCATTTGCCTTGAAATTTGGACCCAATAAACCTCGTACATCCTCATCTTCGCGGGTCCCTTGGATGATCTGGATTACTCTCGGGTTTCACGCTTTTCACCGATCCTTATAGACCCTTGAGCATCATATATAGTATCTCTTTCGCCTACCCAGAGCCCTAGTCCGTTCCTCGCCCTTTCTTCCACCCCTAGGCACCTTTGGTTGAGTGACAGCTACCGGAGGCCACTCTTGGAGCGGCGTGGTTCATGCAGCTCACTTATGTGGCCAGAACGCCACCACATTTAGCCTCTTGGCCTTCCACAGCTTGGTCGAGGCCACAACCCATACAATCACCTTCGCCTGGAGCTGAGGAACTCGTTCCAACCTTCAGGTATTCCTCATATCCCCTTTATTTCCCTGTTCGATTCACTCATTCCATTTCGCACCGCTGCACGTTCATCTACCCCACCCCGATCATCAGAGTCTCATTTCATCTTCGCATCCTTATCGATCGAACGCCCTACGAATGCTCCATTTCACACTGCACCCTGATCATCCTTAGGCTCGGACATCAGGTCGAGATTGAGGCTGGGATCTCCCTCTATAATCTCCGCCGGGGATCGACCTCCGTTCCCCCACGCTTCTCCCTTCCTTATCAAGCAATAACCTGACCAGAGCAAAGCCCCCGAGTCGTTCTTCCACATTGCGCGCATAAAGAGCCACTTTTGAGCCCCCAGTAGCTTAAGCGGAGCAACCCCAGGTGACCAGCCATCGCCACCACCATCCGACTACCCCCAGCTCCATCAGACCGATCACCCCAACGCGCCATGACTCCACGAAGCTTGTGGACCTCCTCGCTCTTCAATCGATCCAGCTGATCTCCTCTTCGATCAAAGTCCGGTGGGGTTGTGTTCGTCCATCGCCATTCTTAGCCGTCGTATTGCACCCCTTTCTCCAGATATCATCAGAGCCCCCAGATAGAAAGCTGTTGCAGCCATTAGATCAAAGAAGCAGCGCCAGATCCAGTCGCACGTCCGCGACAAATTCTGCTTTGTCAGATCAGCAGGTGGATGACAATCAGAGCCGTACACCCATGAAGCCTCCCGTGTGCGCCACGTGCCCCTGCAAGGTATTTTGCATCTTTCATCTTGCGTTTATATGCTTTATTTTCTAGTCCAGTGAATAAATATTGTAGCGTAAACATTTTGCAGTTTGGACCCCATGTTTTCAGTATTACCATTTTAGTCCTTCCGAACCTGAGACACGTACATGTACACGTGATTTGTAGGTTATTTGCGTGTCATATCCCTGAGCTTTATTGATGTTATGCTTTGAGTAAAAACTTCCTGATTATTGCATTATGCCCATGTGCGTGTTTTTTGAGCACGTACGTGAATTAAGTGGCTAAATTGCAAATTCATCCTGGAGCCTTTTATATGTGTTATATTTTGGCATGGAAACTTTTGAATAATTGCAAGTACGTCCTTGTGTGATGTGTACTTTATTTTCGATCAAATAATTACTAAATTAATTCCAAAAGTTATATAAAAATTACAGTTAGCTCATGCTAACATGATATATTTATGGCAATTTTTGTGACTAAATTTAATTTTATTTGATATTTTCTAAAAATCAAAAACATCCAAAAACTACCTTGTCTATTTTCTAAAATACATAAAAATTCGAAGAATTGTATGAAAATTTCTATAAATATTTGTGTGTGTGTTTTCATATGATTTGCATTCAGTAGCATTTTTGTTTGAAAATCCTTTATAAAATCCTAAAAAGCTAAAAACTCTAAAAAACTCATAAAATCATTAAAAATTCTAGAAAATTCAAAAAATTAAGATTTCAGTTGTTGTAGTTAGATATTTTTATTTGTTTTTTTCATAAAAATAGTCTCTAGGACATCAAGGCATCTTTACTATTTTAAACTTGCCCTTTTAGTCCAGGATGTACATTGTTGCACTATTTTGATCTTGTTTTATTTTTATAAAATCATATAAAAGTTGGAAAATCCCATAAAATCACCAAAGACATCTGAATATTTGAAAAAACACAAAAAAATTTATTCTCTATTTTTTGAGAATTTTTAGTCTTAATAAAATTATTGAAACATAGTTTTTAACCTTACTTGCTTATTTGTTTCCTTATTTTAAACATATAAAAAAATTGCAAATTAAAAATCATAAAAATATGTTTTTGTTCATATGATTTCCGACTACTTTGTACATTTCCGTGCTCCTTGTGTTCGACCCTGGTCTCTATACAAGGTTAAATAAATAGCGGAGACCGCTGACATTGATTTTGTGCTTGATTGATTTATTCGTGTGGTCTTGATTTTCTTGTTGATTATGCTTCATGATTCGGGTCGCGAAGACCTTTGATATTCCTTAACCCGAGTGGCAAAGCGTGATATCACCGTCCACCACAGGCAACCCCAAATAGGTGAAAGGGAGAGATCCCCGATGTGAGCGTAGGGACGACTCACAAGCCTCGATCTCCCCTTTTGAAAGACCAAAGTGAACAAAAATTGACTTCTCTTCATTGAGTTTCAGCCCTGATACTCCCCCAAACAACTCCAAAACTGTAGCCATTCCTTCAGCCTCACAAGCTCCACCTTCCACGAACAGAATTGTGTCATCAGCATATTGTAAGATCGGGATTGACATACTACTTATAGTGTAACCATTGAGAAAATTTCCCTCCACCGCATGAGTAACCATCCTCGATAATGCATTTGCTACAATAACAAACAGAAAAGGAGCTAGCGGGCATCCCTGTCGAGCCCCCCTCTGTGGCTGGAAGAAACCCCCTTCTTGTCTTCCATTAATCAGCACAGAGAAAGAAGTCATCGTCACACACCTCTTCATCCAGGAGATCCACTCATCTGGAAAACCATGCCTGGAAAGGGACGCCCAGATGAACTTCCATCTGACACAATCGTACTCCTTAGAAAAGTCAGTCTTCCACAGAAATCCCTTGACCTTCTTTCTCTTCCCATCAGCAACAATCTTATAGGCAGTGATCACACGATCCATCATAATTCTGTCAGGAACAAAAGCCATCTACGAGCCACTGATAATGTCGTCCAAAACAATACAAAGCATATTTGCAAGAACTTTTGCAATAATGAGATAGATGGTATTTTAAAGGACAATAGGCCTGAAGTCCTCTATTCGATCCACCACATTCTTCTTAGGCAGAAGGAAAATTAGAGAGCGGTTTAGATGATCACCGCCACGATTCTCTCCCCTCAGCTCCTCCACCACAACCAGCACATCTTGGCCCACCAAGTCCCAAAACTCACGTAAAAAGAAAATGGGAAATCCAACTGGCCCCGGAGAACCATATGCATTCAGATCAAAAGTTATTGTACGGACCTCCTGAAGGGTATAAGGTTGAATCAACTGTGACCCTTGGATCTCTGAAACTCGAGGCACATCTTTATCATGCCAGCGAACCCCACTGAGATGGTCCCTCCTACTCATCTCCCTGAAGTGCCCAACAACTGCAGCATGTACTCCCCTAACCTCCAAAGAATGAATCAGATTCCGCCGCCTCCTGCCACTCGCCATCGCATGAAAAAATCTTGTATTTACATTGCCTTCCCTTAACCAACTTTGCCTCAAACGTTGCCTCCACTCCACTTCTCTCTTCTTGTCCTCCTCTAGCAGCACCTTGTGATGAACTGACCTCGCCAATTTCTCTTCCTTGGGTAGCTCCCTGCCATCTTCAACTTTATCTAGTCTGGTCACCTCCGCTTGTGTCAGGTCCCTTCTCTCATTACGACGCGCTCTGAGCTCTCTACAAAAAGTCACCAACATAGATCGAAGCACTTTCATACGAGCTGCCATATCCCTGGAAGCCAAACTTGAAGAATCAAACTCCCTCCAACATTGAGCGACACGACCCTTGAGGTCCTCCTCTAAGAGCCAAGATCATTCGAACCGAAAGAAGCTTCCCAAACGAAATGACTCGCCAGAGTCCCAACAGATGGGAGTGTGATCAAAGTGACAATGGTGTAAAGGGCTAGCGAACGCCAATGGAAAAGCCTCTAGAAGCTCCACCAAACATAGAAAGCGATCCAGCCTAGATCTTAAAGATGTATTCCACCATGTAAAACGGGAGCTGAAAGCATCAACAACTTCTAAAGAGTTCTCATCGATAAACTCTCTAAAAGCAGGTGAACCAGGATCCATCCCACCTCAATCCCGAGGTCGATCCAAGGAGAGCTAGGTGACATTGAAATCCCCACCAATGTGCCAAGGACGGTCGTCATACCTTGCCCGCACCAAACAGAGTTCCTCCCAAAGACCAGAGCCAGCAAGTGCACCTGAAGGCCCATAAACCGTAGACAGAAGAAAATGAACACCATCAGTCTTGTGCTCCAGAACCACCGACAACGAGTGTTGAGCCTCCGTTGAATCATTCAATTGCACTGAATCACTGTTCCAGCCAACAAGGAAGCCTCCTGATGCAACAACTGAAGGCACCGCTCTAAACTCTGGAAGTCTGGCCCCAGACAACGATCTCTGCCTCTACAAGTCCCACGAATCTATCTTTGTATCTTGCAAATAAGCCACAAATTATCTCTAACTATCTAATAGAGATCCAACAGGTCATCGCTTCTCCAGCTACCCAAACCCCACACATTCCAAGAAATGATCTTCATTTATCAACAGAGGGGGATTCCCTCTCCAACTTCACATGAATGCATCGTGCCACTTTCCACCTTAAACTCTCCACTGGTCTGCTTTCCACCAGCTCTACATGCTCTAAAGAACCACGAGGCTCCAACAGAACTCACTCCCTCAGAGCATGAGGTCCGGCTTCCATCTCGATGCCCCCCAGAGATCCTGAACCCTCCTCCACACGGCGCCGCTTTCAATGGTACCAAACACACATCTGGGCATGACGACCTCTCAAGTCGTTCCACGACAGTTCCCCTGCCCATTCCCCTTTTCCTTGCCCACTTAGCGCTACGCACCCAACAACCTCTTGTCCCCTTCCCCAAGCTAGGGAAAGAAAACAGACCTCCTCCCCTGCCTAAA
This sequence comes from Ottelia alismoides, assembly GCA_037367405.1. NCBI lineage: Eukaryota > Viridiplantae > Streptophyta > Magnoliopsida > Alismatales > Hydrocharitaceae > Ottelia > Ottelia alismoides. The sequence continues at coordinate 374,471 of JAZKJV010000809.1, forward strand.
CATACCTCCTTGTTTGCACCAACCTCCAACGCCTTATCAAGTCTCGAGTAACACGAGAAATCAACAGCCCAAACACTGGCAGCACGACTTGAAACTTCCTTGCCGACCCTTGCGTCAGAGCCATAACATGTACCAACTGTGGGGACTGGAGATACAACCACCGCAGAATCCACAAAACGACCGGGAACATAATTTCTGGAAAGGCAACCTCCATGCATGTCCTTGAAATGGAAAAGTTAGAGCCAACTTGCATGGCATTAAAGTGATCCTTGCATGGAAATGTCCCTTTGTTTGGATGGATGCCCCCCACCGCTTCAGAATCAATTTGAAATTGAAAAGCTTTTGAATTTGGAAAGCCAGAATTATTACAGGTAATAACTTCACCAACCAACGACTTCGGGAATTACGGTGCAATCATCCCCATGGCCAGAGCACTCAGCGTCACGTTGCCGGATACCTCCACTGCCGCTGCCGACGAGGGGCACCCCTGTGCCTCCACCACTGCCAACTGCCTTTCCCCCTGCTCAAGGGATCGTCAAGGCCCCCAGACGAACTTGATAACGACAAAGAAGCAACACCCACCTCTGACAGGCCGAGCATGAACGTGTCCTACCCACTGCCAGCGCCACCGCAAAGAGACCCCGTCAACTCCACCACAACCTCAGAACCACCGCCTGGGTGAAGGCCATCACAAAGGAGCCTAACAACCTTACCCAATTAATGAATGTAAAATTTGTCTCTTTAAAAGGGATGAATTGTAGTATAGAAGGCAAATATCGGTTGATCAAAATAACACAATCCTCGAATGTTGTGGAATATTTTTTTACTTGGCAAGTCTACCAAGGTCGAACACAGGGAACGGTGATTCTTAGTTGTGTGATCTTAGATTATATTAAATTAAATAATTAATTAATGTTGATTAATTTTTGTGTTGAGAAAAATATACAATGCAATGAGATGCAATTAGATGCAAATATACATAGTTCACAGTTTCGTACATGATCTGAGATTAAGATTTTTGCTCCAAAATATGTTAATCTGTATCCTCAAAATTTATCACAGATCAAAAGATATAGTTCGAGATAAATATTCAAATTAATTTCAGGCTTCAGGTTAATCAATTGATGCTTATAATGATTTGAAGCAAAATATCCGGCCTCTAAATGTCTTTGATTTAATTCCTCGAATAGTAGACAATAATCTTAGAGGAATTGATCTAAATTAATCCCCTGTCAAAACTAAACTATTTGAGAATAATCATCAATGATTACAAGGGTTTAACCAGATTAAAATCATCATCCAAATATCTACAAAAATTATCATTAATTTCTCAAGCACCAATGTATCAAAATTAGCCTGCAAGAGTTAATAATGATCCTCAATTAATAATTCTCAATAAATGACCTCGGATCTGTCCTCAAATTATGCTAAGTGATAGAGCATGGAAAGGGCTTCAAAATGACATATTATATGCTTAACTCAAAGTTCGGATGAAAAAGATATGATGAAATGAAATTTTAGGGACTAAAATGTAATTAAAATAAAGTTTTTCCTTCAAACAGGTCCCTAGAAGGACTTATCTGCAATTTCTGAAAGTTGGCAGGGCCCTGATGTAATTTATCCACGACGAGGGTATTTTTATACTTTCAGATATCGGCAGGGGCCTCTCTGCAATTTTTCCAATGCGTACATGCTTAGCACGTGCGCCAGAGGCTCGGCGATAGGGCAAAGGCTCGGGCGGCCCGGGGCAGAGGCTCGAGTGTCGAATCGGAGGCTCGGGCGTCAAACTAGAGGCTCGGATGGCGGCGTTGAGGCTCCGGCGGCAAGGCTCAGGCTCGGATGCCCGAGCCTACATGGCAGGCAGATGTTGCTTCGGGGACCCGAGCCTCGAGGCTGGGGGCCGAGGCTTGGGAAGGGCTCTCGTGGCTGAACAGGGGTCGTTGGATCAAGGGGAACCCTTGATCCAACGGTGGTTGGAGGGGAAGATGCGGGCGGCCTTTCGACCATCGTATCAAGGGTTGATTGCTCGATCCGACGACAGTTGTACACTGCGAAGACGGAGGTGGATCGCCTACGAGGAGGTGGGGGGCGGCTGGGGCACTTCGTCGAGGGCGAGGCGCTGGGCGGTCGGAGGGCGAGGCGCTGTTCCTGCAAAAGATTAACCAAACAAAGGGGGGAGGGGGTTGACGCCAGTGCGCGACGAAGCGCGGTGGCGGCGAAGCTCCACCAACGGTGACACGTGGAGGACTAACGGGGAGGGCTTCCGACCCGTGCGAGGCCGGGGTGGTTGGTGGCACAGCAAGACGCGGGGGCGCTGACTTGGAGCAGGGGGAGGAATGGGGAGGAGACGAGTTACCTGGGAAGGGGGCTCGACGGCAGGGCTAAGGCCGGAGCGAGGTACGGCTTCGTCGGGGAAGCTTTGCAACAAGGCGGATCCTTGGATCACGCCGTGGGGCTGCTGTCACCGGCTTTGAGGAGAAGGGCGGATGCTGGAGAAGGAGGGGTTCGACAAGGTTTTATAGGGAGCCGGGGCGAGGGCGCAACGGTCGCGAGGGGGGAAGCGGAGGAGCCATCGGCCATGGGTTCTCGCCTGTAACGGCTGGAGGTAGGGGAAGGGGAAGGGGTTGCTCACGTGCTAGGCACGTGACCTGGGGGCGGTTGGAGAGAGAAGTGGGGTGCCCCGTGGCACGCTCAGGGGCTGCCACGTGGCACCAAAAAAATTCAAAATTTAAAGATGGAAAAAGAATAGAAGAAGACCTCGGATCAAAAAATTTTCTTCATGAAAGTTGTTCGTCTCGACGAGACTACAATTTTCATGAAGGACTCAGGAGCAAAAGAGGTCATTTGTGCAAAGTGGAATTTTTGGTGGTTTTCCATGTGTATAGAATACCGGTTTTTTCGAATTTTGTAATTTTTGGTGGTTTTAGAGCGGATAAAAATTATAGAAAAAATACGATAAAATGCAAAAAAAAATTACACACTAATATATTTTTTTTGAATTTTTAATAAATAAGAAAATATGAAAATAAAATAGAAGTAAGAAACACACAATTTTTTGTATAGACTAACAACAGATACTTGGACTTACTCAGTTTCTTTGAATTCAGTTTTAATCTGGATTTTGATTTTTATGTCGCTTAATAAAACTTTCATCAAAGAACATAAATAAAAAGAAATTTAATTAAAAGGGTTAATTATGCACATGAAAACTCAGGTCAAAATAGCAAAAAGTTAAAATGCGCAAAAGAGGCCCAAAATCCAATTTTCACATATGAGCTCCGAATTTTACGGAAGTGGTCTTGTTTTGAAGGTATTTGAAAATGAAGTACTTTAAAAGTGAGTAGACCAAAATCGGACAGTGTATGAGGGAGATATACTCATTTTAGTTTATCGGATGTGAAATCAGACTTTGGGATTATTTGACACTTATTTGAGTTAGTAAATTTTTTGTATTTTTTATTTTAATGAACTTAGTAATAGCTATACAATGGAGGTAGTTTTGGGTCAATCGGAGTTAGGATGAATTATTTACGAATGTGAGAAGTTAGCGGCTTTTTGGGCTAATTTACAAATGGAATTTTTAATGGAATTATGCATGATGAAATGCAAATTTTATATACACATGTATGAATGATAATGATGCTCTGTTAATAATTAAATGCATGTGAATTTTGGGGAACCAAGCCTAATTGACCGATTTTATCATGATGAATGCGGGATTCATCACCAACAATGCTAAGCAAGGCCGGATAATGTCAAGGCACCTACACCTCAATGGAAGTCCAGTGATCAGAACATGCGTCGACACCGACCTTGCAACCGGCACCGCACCATCACGGAAACAAGCCCTCTGCCATGGACGAGTCACTAAAGGGTCGACGTCACCTTTCAAAAGATGCACCTCCTCCTACTAAGAAAGGCCACGAGCACATACGATCCCTCCATCAAAGGCCACAACGTCTCCTATGAACTCCGAACCCAGCAAGAGCAACATGTCATCCATCGCCCTTGATGTGTCACCGGCAAACACGTCGGAGACAAGATACCGATACCTCATCGTCTCCACCTGATCCGATGGCTGAACCTTTTGGCTGCCACGTCCCCCGACGACGGCATACACTTCTCTAATGCCCCACTCCATTACATTTGAAGCACACAATAGGCTTTGAACACATCCTTGCAAGGTGACCGATATCACCACACCGAAAGCATCGCCTTGGCTCCATCCATTTCTTCCGCCGACTACCTCTCGATACAACTGAGGATCAACCAACCTCGGTGCCAGCCTCGTCCATCTCCACGTCCCTCCCAACCTCTCTGGCTTTCGCAACATGTCTCCCTCCATCTCCTGATCTAGACCTTCCTCTCCTCCCCTCTCTCTCCCACTCACTCTCTCCATCACCTTTCCCCGCTCTCCCTCCCTCTCTCTCTCGCCCTCCTCGACGCTCCATCTCTCCAATTCCTCTATGACTCAAAACCATGTCCTAGGATTTCTTCTTTTCTCTCTTGGTAAATTTTTTTGTCATTATCCCATCAATTTGTGTTGAGGGTAACACAAACTTTTACAACCTCCCTTCTTTGGACAACCCCAAAGAAAATTTCTTCTCTCCTAAAGAAAGGAACCTACACGTCATATACCTATGTACAATATGTTGAAAGAAAATTAATTAGCAATACTCTATAACTCCACAATCTTATATAATATTGATCAAGAAATGTCCTCGATGAAGGACACTTGAGAGCTTTTGAGAGATCAAAGAGCTTTGCGAGCTTGAGAACGTGAAGAGGACACAAAAATCAATGCGCTTTCTTCATTCAAATAAATGGTTGTTAGAAAATGATTGTGAATGTATCACAGATTCCACAAATAATTAGCTGACTGAAAAAACTCAATTAATCCACTAAAAATCAAATGAGTTGACTAGTTCGCAACAATGGTCAAGTGAGATTAATTTTATAATTAAAATGGTAAAAAAATATAATTGTTGGAGTGAAATAGTAGTTATCTAAACTTTTCTTAGTCAAGTGAACTAAAAGTAGTTGATTGGGAAAAAGCAACAGGAAATGATAAATAATAAGCATTTTCCTCTAGAAGAGACTAGTCGACTGAAGATCAATATAGTTTGACTAGAATAAAATGTTGATCAACCGAAGAACATAGTTTATATCCTTGATTTTTGATGTTCAAGGTTAGTCGGCTAGTGAACCTAGAATTCGACTCAAGGCGAACAGTCTGCTGAAAATAAGATTTCAAATTTATGTGTTTTTAACTTATTTTTGCATGTAAAATAGAGTAAATAATAACTATAACATTGTTTTCAACATAATCAAAATTTTATAAATCATCTGAAAACTTGGTAAAAAAACATTGATATCATAACTTGAAGTCATTCTTTCTATTGAAGGTCTCTAAAGAGAAAATGCACCATTCTTTGATATGAAGTCCACCGTTAGATCTATTATCATGACTTCTTGTATGATCTCGTTGCAAGTCGTCACTAGGTGAATCTTTTACCGCTTCTAAGGAATGAATGCTCATTTAATTGCACCCTCTAATTGACATCAAATCTCTCTCTAACGAGGAGAAAAAGTTGTGTAATCAATCGCCACATAAGTATGTGAAGAAGGCACAATATCATGAAGATCAGTAACCTAACACAACCACCAAGGAAGAAAAATTACGAAGAAGAAAACAATTACAACATTCTTGATGGGGAGGAGATTTTTTGCCGTGGGGTTCTGCTCAAAACTTTAGAAGAGGAGGATAAGAAGAAGGAGGTCGAGTGGAAGCAGAAATCGAGACAGCGATGGTTGCAAGAAGGCGACGCCAACACTCGATTTTTTCACAACTTTGCTAGTGGTAGAAGGAGGCGAAATCGGATCCACGCGCTAAACGTCGGGGGAGTTGAGGTGCGTGGTGAGGTGGCGATCGCAAGGGCGGCTACCAATCACTTCAAGCAGTTAAGTAGGCGGTCCAACAGATCTGGTGTGAGGTGGCTGGGCGCTGGTGTATCTAGGATCACTGAACAGGACCAGCAGGATCTTATGCGCCCTTTTAGAGAGGAGGAGGTTTTTAAGGCTCTTTACGCCCTCAATCAAGATGGTTGCCCTGGACCAGATGGATTTCCGGTATGTTTCTACAAAGAATTTTGGGGTATGGTTGGTAAGGAGGTCTTGACAGTACTCGCAGAGTTTGTGGAGGGCAACTACGGTTTTGAGAGATTAAACCGATCTTTCATCTTTCTACTTCCAAAAAAGGCTGTCGCTGAAAGGGTGGACGACTTCTGACCGATTGCATTGTCAAACACAATTTACCTGATCATCGCTAAGGTTTTGGCAAACAGACTGAGGGGTGTCCTCTCCAAGGTGGTGGCGTCGTCCCAAAGCGCCTTCATCCCGGGTAGGAATCTGATGGATAGTGTGGTCCTTGCGACGGAGATGGTGGCGGATTGGCGTAGGCACGGGACAAAGGGAGTTATGTGGAAGGTGGATTTTTCCAAAGCTTATGACTGTGTGGATTGGAAGTTCCTGTGGGCCTCCTTGCATAGACGTGGCTTCCCCGATCGTTGGATCTCTTGGATCAGGAGGTGTGTCACCACCTCTTCGATTGCCGTGCTGGTGAACGGGCAGTCAAAGGGGGCTTTCTTCCAGCCGCAGAGAGGGGTTCGGCAGGGGTGCCCTCTCGCACCACTCCTCTTTGTCCTGGTTTCTGATGCATTGGCCATCATGATGGATCATGCGGTTGCTGGAGGTCTTTGTAACTGCTATATTCGAGATGGCATACCTATTCCGTTGCTGCAGTATGCTGATGATACAATCTTATTTTCTGAGGGAGGTGATGCAAGTTGTAGGGGAATGTCGGCAGTTCTTGACATCTTTGGGAGGGTGTCTGGGCTTGCTATCAACAGGGCCAAGTCAGAATTTGTTCCTTTTCGGATGGATGAGGAGGAGGTGAGGAGGTGCGAGATGTGGCTTCGCTCCCCACGTGGCCAGTTACCGATGCGTTACTTGGGTATTCCTCTCGTGGCGGGGAAGATGAAGGTCGTGGATTGGCTCCCGGTGATTGAGAAGCTGGAGCACAAGCTGGCACGCTGGAAATCTGTGTGTTTGTCTAAGGGGGGCAGATTAGTGCTTCTAAAGTCCGTCCTGGCATCAATCCCAATTTTCTTTCTCTCCTCCAGATTAATGCCGGTTGGTGTGCATAAAAGAATCGAGGGTATCATGAGGAGATTCTTCTGGTCCTCTTCTGGGGAGAAGAAGGGCTTCCCGCTGGTTGCTTGGAAAACTATCTCTTGTTCATTGCAGGAAGGTGGCCTTGGGGTACGCAGTTTGGAGGAAATGAATAAGGCTCTTCTCGGAAGGTGGGTCTCCCGTATTTGGGGAAATTGTGATAGTCTAGTTTGCAGGGTAATCAGGAAAATTTACGGGACCAGCTGCTCGATCACGGAAACTAATGAGCTGGGGAGACGACCGTCATGTTTTTGGAGAGGAGTCTGCGGGGTGGCTCAAGAGCTTCGTCCTTTCCTCAGACCCGTGCTTGGAGATGGTAGAAATTTCAAGTTCTGGAGGGATGATTGGTGTGAGAAGGGGGAGCTTGGTGCCCTTTTTCCGAGGCTGGTGGCCTTAGCTGAGGATAAGAATGCATCTGTGGCTGATGAGTGGGATGGGCTTACTTTTCTTCCTCGTTTCAGGTCTCCCTTATCTGAACGACGTTTGGAAGACTTGAGGCAGTTGCTTATGAGCCTTGAAGATGCTGCAGGGCCCACTGAGGGCAGAGATTGTTGGGTTTGGTGCGATGGTGTTTTCTCCGTACGGAAGGCATATGCGGCGCTTAAGGGTATGTTGGCGTCTTCTCCCCCTGACGGGTGCGAAAGTGATTGCAGCAAGATCTGGAAGTGGAAAGTCCCAAATCGGGTGAAGGTTTTCTTATGGACTTTCAGGAGGGAAAGGCTTTTGACAGGTGTTCGGTTTGCGAGGTTTACGATAGAATCGGATCCTATCTGTCGACGTTGCCGGGAGGGGCCCGAGGATGTGGAGCATTTGTTTTTCAATTGTAGGTGCTCGATTGAGGCTTGGAGACTACTGGGGAAACCGGAGCGGCTGTTTAAGGGGACGACAGATTTCTGGGAGCGCATAGTGGTCGGTTGGTCAGGCACTGAAAGGGGGAGGGCAGAGATGATAGCGATGATCTGGGCAATTTGGGCAGCTAGAAATGGGGCACTATTCCGGAATGAGCATGCTTATGGCGAGAATGTGGTGATTCATGCTAAAGCTTTGGTGGAGGGTTGGTGTATGTAGTGGCTTTCTAATACGTTGTGTCCTTTTAAAGGCTTGTAATCTTTCGAAATGGTTAATGGTGAAGTTTTTGGGCTCACACCTATACGGTGATGGCCCTTTTTTCTTTCAAAAAAAATTACAACATTCTTATTTCGCTCGCTTTGTTCCTCTCTCTCTATCTTTCTCTTGTTGATGTCTTCTATTATGTTGCATTGTAAAGGCAATGTTTCTTAACCATTTTCAAATAAACGATAGGATGCCCTCTTCCAAAGGTTAATAACTCCTAATCCTAACAACTTTCAGATAAACAATGAATAATATATTTATTACTTTGTCAATTTCGATAAATCATATAACAAAAGTTATATGTTGATTTATTTCTTTTAATCATTGTTGAAGTTAGTAATGATTCATATCAATTTTATTGAAGAAGAATACAAATAATAGTTGATATATAAATTATTGCTAGAAATATACTTATGCGTAAGACATTCATTATTTCAATATCAAGATCAAATTCTCATTCGATTTTTTCTATTGGATTGACTTGCTCGCGATAAAAAATTATAAAGAATTGTAGTTAGTTATTGATCACTTGTGGAAATTGGAGTACAAAATCTATAGAAGAGAAGAAATATAGAAGAAAAAGAAGAGAAGAAATAAGATGACTTCCTTGAATTCTTTCGATGCGAGCCCCCTAATATATAACCGCAGGGCTCCCTTCGCCAACTCCATGGGAAGGCCAGTCGAAATTCAATCATCTCATCAATGGCCAAGGGATAACTGATGAATTTCCATACAAGGGTTGACCCCCATAAGTATCCCCTATATAGCGAGAAACTTCTCCATCTAGAAATCATAGATAATCGAGGATTGGAGAGCTCATGTCTAACTACTATAGAAAGAGAACTGCTTCTAGAGTTCATGAAGTAAAATGTATTGACTTATGGTAACAAATAATTTTATATTTCCTATCATATCTTTTGTTATTAAATTTCGTAATAATGAATATTATGCATTGTTTCATTCCTTAAATTCACAACTATATATAGCTTGCAAAAATCATAAAACAAAGATTACTTGTTGGTTTTTTTGTGTAAACATTGCTAAACTAGCATCGATTACTACAAGTCTTGACAAAAAAAGTTAATGGATAACTATAGTTATAAGAATGTTTAGCAACAAATATTAAATTCATTGTGAATTACAAAATCGAATGGTAATTTTATATATAATGGATAATAGTCATTATTATGAACTTAATATCAAAGATATAAGAATGACTATTCAAATTATTCATTATTGTAGGTCAATTTTGTTATATTATCGACTCGTTATGTCCAAGATCCCAAACTTTCTCTCTAGAGAACCATATGTAGGAATAAACATTGGGTTGAGTCATCCCGATCAAAACTCAAAACAAAATAATATCGGCTCGTATTATTTTTCAGGATAGGCTTGAGCCGAATTTGGTCCAAGCCACACCCAATAATATACAAAAATATTATTGGTATTTTATTTTTCATCCAATCTATAATTTTGCTATTTTTTGTATAATTAACATAATTATTTGTTGCATGTCCGATATATAAAAGGTATTTTTTCCAAAAAAATCTCCCTATGATGTTGGTGCCCAATATATATGTCCTCGCTCGTCAATTTTGTTACATAGATACTTCTAAATAACTAAAATTTTAGTATATTTTTTTAGCGGAGAAAATAGGATAGTTTGCATTGGCACCATTACGTTATTTAAGTATTTTTTTCTAACACTTTCCATCAAGTAAAAGATTGCCCATAAAATCAAGGATTGAATTGAACAAATTGAGAAACTTCGAGAGACCACAATTTAGATCAATCAAATAGTGGCTTGCACGTTGAACCTTCAAAACATAAAATATTGTAAGCATGTTCCTTTCATGCATTTTCATATTCCTATTATATATCGTGAGATGATCATGATAGGCACTTATATGCAAGAGAAATCAATGGCTCCTTCTACAAATATAGATGTATGCTCTTTGCTTCCTGAGGAGAGAGAGAGGAATATCTTTGGGCATGCACTATATAGGGATGAATCATTCCATGTGAAGAAGAAGAAGAAGTCGCAATCGCCTTTGCTTTTCGCTTGATTCGATCTCCATACATCTTCATCTTCGTCTTCACGGTATTTTCTTTCCACTGCTTGTAAATCTATTGTATCAAACTGTAAGATTTTGTTTGCGACTTAGCCGAGAATACATTTAGCGGAGATCGGTCATCGGTTTGAAATGACAGACTTCAGTCGGCGACGATGCAATGAAAGTCAGAAATGGGTTATGGATTACATTAAGTTGAGTAGTAGATTATGATTCAAGGCATCTCAATAATGTATATAAAATCGAATTTTATTTATCATTTGCATTTTCAAAAAACTAAGGCTTCTATGTCATCATTCATCGCATCCTTCAATACTATAGAATGACCTATGTATGAATTATACAGTGATTCCTCAACTAGCTTTAAGGATTAGCAATATTGTAGTGTCTCATCTTTAAAGTCTATTTCAATTTGAATGTTAGGAACTCGTGTGATTTAAGATTGGAGAGATAAGCGTGGTCAACAAAATCACATTGAAGCAAATTTTAGAAATAATAACCATATTATTATCTTTCCAAGTCCGAATACCATGATAAATTTGGTCGATCACTGTTTATTTTGTGGAGGCGGATCCTCCGCTGTTACAGCAGACGTTGTTAAACGCAAGGAAGCAGTTGAATTACCATCGGACGGGTCTCGAAAGGAGTCGAGGATGGTTGGTACGCATCTCGAGTGTGATCCAACGGCTCCTCTACGTTACAGCACCGGTTGTAACAATATAGGATCCTCTCTTTTACTTTGCTCTGATTTATTGTGCAAGCATTGCATTGAACTAAATTTCGAGTTGCATTAATGGATATTTTTACTGCTAGTGTCATTTGTTCTCTTTTGTTCGTGTGATAACGAATATATATATATAGTTGATTTCCAATAAAAAAATTCGAGGTAATAAATTGGAGAGCATATCGTCTCTTGTAACTAGGATTACAACAGACTTGCTGTAATCTCTTTTTTTTTCTTTTGTGATTTCGATTCTAAAATCCAATCATATGAGTTGAATCTTATATTAATACTTTACATGTCCTCTAAATTTCATTCAGATCGGATGTTATTTGCTACTTTATCTTATCTTAATGGTCGAAAATCCGGGTCCTTTTTAAATGCAATTTAAGTTGCTTAAATATTGCTTGGATCTTTGACCATTAAGATAAAAGAGCAAATAACATCTGATTTGAGCGAAATTTGGAGAATATGTAGAGCATTAATCTAAAATTCAATCTATAAGGTTAGATTTTGGCATCGAAATCGTAAAAGAAAAAAAAAAGATTACAGCAGATATGTTGTAATCCCAATTACAGCAGACCATCTGCTCTGAATAAGTTGGGAACATGAAAACAGTGAATTTTCAAAATAAAAAATAACTATACAGCACACAATTATAAAATTCGTTGCTATAAATTTTAATGCAACAAAGATTAAATTATTTGTTATCACGAGCTAATATTAATATTGTGATTCCATACATATGTTGGGTGCATTTCAGCTCACATAGACACACCAAATGGGTCCCTTGGCTCAAGCCATCGAAACCCTAACAGGTCCGCTGGGGGTGGCCCTCTCCCTGCGCAAGAACGTCCACTCCCTGCAAGAAAAGGTGAAGTCCCTGGAGATCTGCAGGAGGGAGCTCCTCGAGAGGATGGAGGAAGCCCAGAGGCAAGGCCAGCAGGCCGTCCAGCTCGTGCAGTGGTGGCTGGGTGAGGTGGATGACCTCCACCAGAACTGCGATCAAATCGACTCAGATGGGAAGAAGCTGTTCAGGTTAGACGTCTGGTCCAGATATTGGATCAGCAGGAGGGCGCTGGACAAGGTGGACGTCGCCAGGGATCTGCAGAGCACAGTGCAGGCATTCTTGATGATGGTGGCCATGGAGGAAGGGAAGGCGAGCTACGCGGAGATCGCGATGGCGGGTGCCGAGAGCACCTTCCGGCAGCTCAGGGACTGCGTCCAATTGGATGAAGGAGGTGCATTACTTGTTTGGAGATCTAGGGTTTGTGCTGCTCAATTGGTTAATACAATTAATACTATAACTTGTGAAAACATGCAGGAATCTTCGGCCTCCATGGAATGGGTGGCGTGGGCAAGACCATGATGCTGCACAGGCTCAAGAACGAGCTTGGCCGCGACTTCGATGCGGTGGCGATGGTTGAGGTGTCGGAGGATTACAAAGAGGAGGAGATCCAAGCTCAGATCGCCGTGCAACTGGGGTTGCAATTCGCAGAAAAAGAGAGCAAACGAGCACGAAGATGCCGGCTATACGATCACATCAACAATGGCAAGAAGCTCCTCATAATCCTAGACGATGTTTGGGACTACATAGATCTATATTCCATCGGAATCCCCGAGCCCAACATCCTATCCAAGTTCAAGATCTTAGTCGCGACACGAATCGCAAAGGTTTGCACGTCAATGCGAGTTAAGAAGACCATAGATATGAACTGCTTGCCAAAGCAAGACGCATGGGACCTCTTCTCGGACGTGGTGGGCAAGGAGTTCATCAATTCCGATCCCGCGATCAAGGCGCACGCCACCGCGATCGCACGAAGGTGCGACGGTCTCCCCCTCGCCCTCCGCACGGTCGGGTTAGCCATGGCTAGCAAGAGAACCCGCGAGGAATGGGAGATCGCACGAATGGACCCCTCAACAATTCTCGACATGGACAACAAGATCTTCCAATGCTTAAAGCGAAGCTACGATCGACTCGCGAGCGACGACGAGCTCCGGAGATGCTTCTTGCACCTGTCGTTATTCCCCGAGGCGCGCTTGATGGACAAGCGCGCGCTCGCCGAGGTCTTTGTGAAGCACGGGGTCCTGAAGCTCGAAGACGGCGGCGGAGAGGAGGCCTATCTCAAGGCTCTGGACATCATAAGCAGGCTGAGATCGGTGTGCATGTTGGAGATCGAGACGGGGTTCTACGGGCAGGATAGAGTGAAGATGCATGCCATGGTTCGGAGCCTTTCGCTGTGGATCGAGTCTGGTCGCACGCTCGTGCAAGCAGGTACCGGCGATTGTGTAGACGTCGCCGACGTGTCCATGTGGAGCGATGCCGAGGTGGTGTCGGTGATGGACAACGGCGTGGTCGCGCTGCCGGCGAAGCCGGCGTGCGGGAAGCTCGACACACTCCTGCTTGTCGGCAACAGGTTCATGAACACAGTGCCCGATGGGTTCTTCATAAACATGCCACTGCTAAGAGTGCTGGACCTCTCATGGACTCCATTAGAGGAGCTTCCAGCACATATCAGCAGATGTGCCAATCTCCAATACCTAAACATCTGCCACACCAAGCTCAGATCTCTGCCGTATGGGTTGGGGGATCTCAACAAGCTCAAATATCTCGACATATCCCACACTGCAAGACTGCAAACAATCCCGCAAGGCGTGATCTCAAGGTTGTCCATGATGCAGGTCCTCAACGCCTCCCCCTACGGCTACGGCGACTGGGCAGCCGTCGACGGCGTACCAATGGACGAGCTCGAGGGGCTCCATCGCCTGAGGAGCCTCGGCATCACCATCAAAACCAATTCAAGCCTAGAATTGCTCTCCTCCTCCGCGAGGCTCGCCGGCGCTGTGGAAGGTTTGCACCTGAGCAGGCTGGAAGGCGTGCGAGCCATCGGGCTCCCCACGCCGACGCTCGGCCCGCACATGAAGCGGCTCAAGAGGCTCAAGATATACTCGTGCAGTGAAGTGAACGAGATCACGATCAGCGGCGGTAACAGCGGCGGGGACTCGAAGCTCGAGTACCTGGAGCTGTGGTGCATCGAGAGGCTGCGCGGTATCGTCTTCGACGGGCCGAGGGCGGCGGGGCAATTCCTGCACAGGCTGAGGGAGCTGAGGATCTACAGGTGCGGGATCGAGCAAGTGGTGGGCGCGGGAGTGGATCTCGTGCTTCCAAATCTCCACTGTCTGTATCTTGGGGACCTCCAGGATCTGAGGAGCATATGCAGGGAGATGACGACGCTTCCGCGTCTGAAGTTCCTGGGCGTGTACAGGTGCCCGAATCTGAGGAGGCTGCCGCGGGGGATGGGGGCGTGCAGGAGCATGAGGCACGTCTGCGGGCAGAGGGAGTGGTGGGATGGGTTGGAGTGGGAAGACCAAGGGGAGAGGTCCGCCCTGGAGGCTCTCCTGAATCTACATCAGCGACATTGATCAGATATGCTGTTCTTGCTTGCTTAGTTTCTTCTTCACGTCTTATTTGTGCTGTGCTGTTATATGGGTATGTGAATATATATATACCTGAGGCTGAGGATGTGTGTATGAGAGAGAAGGTGCTGGATTGGTTCCTCCGAATTTTTTTGAGGATGGAAGCACCTGCTCATGTTGCTGTCATGGATTTGATGTCGACATGGTGAGATTCTCTGTAGCGCAGTTGATATGATATGCATTCAGCAGATTTTTTTTTGATGCTGCTTCTATTTTGCTTTCAGATTGTTGCCATAACTTGCGTGGTGATCAACAAACTAAGGGTTCGTTTGGTTGCCATAACTTGAGAAGGGGTATCTCTGTGAATAACACCTCAATCCAATCCAACCCTGTTAAACCCTGCAACCAAACGAACCCTAAAGATCATTGGTTAACTCGAGTCTTTATTAATGGGTTGGAATTTCATCACAAATCATAGTGGCATCAGATCACATTTCTTATTTCAATCATCACCAGCTCTAATGATCATCCCAAACAGCTACTATTCACTTCAGGTTACCCCAACACACCCTATCGCACCAACCACACAGACCCTAAAAAGAAGGATTACGAGGAGTTGCATACTAAGGTCTTGCAAAAGGGGAGGGACACAAAGAATCATATACCGATCGTCATTATCAATTGCAATTTTTTTATAATTGTTGCTAAATTAGCAATGATTAGAATATTTTTTTACAGAAAGTCTGGATAGTTCTCTTGGTAAGGTGGTTTCAAGTGTTACCTTGTGATACATGATTTATAAATCGATGCACATCCTAACCATGTGATATTCATTCTTACCAACCCTGATATCGAATGACAAATGTTACTATAGAAGTTTTCTACCCGCTCATACTTTTTTCATAAAAAAATGTCATGCTACCATGAGGTGCATATCCCATTCGTTGAAGAGCTTCATCTTTTATCGTTGATACCTCCCCCCTTTTCTCTCTCTCGACTTTTTTACGTAAGCTTTCTTTACTTGATGAATCTTATTTGTTGCTCAGCAAAAATTAAGAATATGAGCATTTGGCAACATTTAATATGGATGATTGTGTCAATTTTATTTTTAAAGGAAAAAGGGTGCAGTACCGTAGAGGCAAGCATCCAAGAAAACTTTATATTCACTGGTTTAAGGTCATAAATACAAAGATCAAGAATCCCAAAAGATTTTGGCATGTTGTACAACATTCTCCACATAAAATCTCTCTCCCCTAAATAATACTTCATTTCTCACGAGCCATATCGCCCAGAGTGCTGCAGCCAGCAGAATCCTTACAAATGTTTGTTCATTTTATGACATCTCAACCGCATTCCAGAAAGAAGGAAAATTCTCCGTTGCGGCCCCAATGAGAGATAACTCCCTCCAAACCTCTTTGGACATTGGACATTTAAAGAACAGATGCTCAGTATCCTCCGCCTCCTCAGAACAATGATGGCACAACACATCTGAACCATCGAACAATCTGGCCCTCCGAGCAATAGTCAACACCATCTGTCTGTCCATCAGCCACATGAAGATCTTGACTCTTCGTGGGATCTTCCATCTCCATATATGCGCCAAAACTGGCATAGCAATCCTTGGATCAAACACAAAGGATGTGTAAAGAACTTTATAAGCTTTCCTAACCAAGAACTGACCATCTGACCAAGCCCATTGGTCACACCCATCATCATCATTACCCAGACATAGTTGCATCGAAGAAGAAATCTGAGGAAGGACGGAGCAGATCCCCTGCCAAAAATTCGAGGGCATAGACATTCGGTTAGGCCTCCAGAAGAGTGCACCTGAAACCCCGTAGATTTTCCGCACCATAGAGTAAAGGAGGTCAGACCCACTTCCCCGAATGCGAACCACCCACTTTTCTAGTAGTGCCTTGTTCATCGCATCAAGATCCAGAACACCCAATCTACCATCTTCCTCCAAAAGAACCACAACATTCCATGCCACCAAGGGCACTCCCTTGGACTCTCCAATTCCAGCCCAACATAAGCGACGCATCAAATACTCCAAACGCTTGCGAATCCCCGCAGGAAGAATCCTAGATGACATGAAGAAGATTGGGATGGCCAATAAAACTGTCTTCAAAAGGACCAGTCGTCCCACCCTTGAGAGGCAAGAGGCACGCCAGCCAAAAAGTCTTCTCTCCATTCATTCCACCAAGGGCAACCAGTTAGATTGACGAAGCCGCCCATGTACTAACGACAATCCCAGATAGTTGATAGGAAGTGCCCCATGCTGGGATTGCAATGATAAACCACATTCTGCCACCTCCTCCTCTGTCATATAAAAGGGATGAAAACGGACTTGTCTCCATTCATCCTAAGGCCCGATACCTCTCCAAATATGTTCAGCACTGTAGAAATCCCCTTCGCCTCCTGAGCACCCCCTCCACAAAAAAATCGTATCATCTGCATATTAAAGTAAAGGAATCGAAAGGCTATCAAGCTGATATCCTGCACAGAAGTTCCCATCCACTGCTCTAGACACCATCCATGACAGCGTATCAGCCACTAAAACAAATAGCAATGGAGCAAGAGGACAACTCTGCCTGACTCCTCTCTGAGGTTGGAAGAATCCACCCTCGTGCTGTCCATTCACCAAGATCGAGCATGAACTTGTATTAACACGTCTTTTCATCCATTTTATCCACTCACTCGGGAATCCTCGTCTCGAAAGAGATGCCCAAATTAACTTCCAACTGATACAATCATAAGCCTTGGAAAAGTCAACTTTCCAAAGCATCCCCTTGCTCTTTTTTTCTGTAATAATCTCTGAAGCAATGACTATCCCATCCATCATATGCCTCCCAGGAATGAAAGCAGTCTGTGAATCCACGATAACTGATCCCAGTACCTCCCGTAGCCAGTTGGCGAGAACCTTAGCCACGAT
The DNA here is from genome assembly GCA_037367405.1 of Ottelia alismoides. NCBI lineage: Eukaryota > Viridiplantae > Streptophyta > Magnoliopsida > Alismatales > Hydrocharitaceae > Ottelia > Ottelia alismoides. The sequence goes on from JAZKJV010000809.1 coordinate 391,956, forward strand.
GAGATAAATTTCATTTGATAAGGCAATTAGTCAAAAGTCCTCTACACAACGAGCCACATCCTTTTTTGGAAGCAGGAAGATAAGAGAACGATTCAACCGCTCAAAACCCTGATTGTCCTTCCTCAATTCCTCCACCACAACCAATACATCCTGCTCCACCAGATCCCAAAACTCACGGAAAAAGAAGACCGGAAAACCATCTGGTCCTGGTGATCCATCTACATTAAGATCAAAAGTAGCCTATTGTACCTCTGCAGGGTAAAAGCACGAGCCAAACTGGCAGACTAGGCATCGGAAAGGACAGGTTTACCCCTACCAACCCCATGTGTGCCACCTATATGAATTCTTCTACTCCGCTTCCGAAAGTGATCAACCGCAGCAGACCTAATGGTGTGTTCCCCTTCTACCTGAACACCCCCAACCTCAATCGCTCTAATAATATTACGCCGCCTCCTTCCACTAGCAACAGCATGAAAGAAACGAGTGTTTGCGTCTCCCTACCTCAACCATGTTTGCCTCGACCGTTGTCTCCACTCCACCTCCTGCTTGTGATCCTCCTCTACAGAATCTTCTGGTTCTCTTCCCTTAACCTTCTCTTCTCTGCCACCAACTCCCGAGCGTGCTCCAGGGCATTTAACCTTACCACCTATGCTTGGGCCAAGTTCCTCCTCTCCTCCCGAAGCACCCGAACCTCCCTACGAAAAGACATCAACATATGCCTCATGGCTCTAAGGCGAGACGCCATGTCTCGAGATGCACAACCAGTAAATGAGACCTCCTGCTAAAAGGTGATAACCCGATCCCGAAACCCCTCCTCCAGAAGCCAAGCACGTTCAAACCAAAACATACCACAGGGATGAGTAGCCTCTCCAGAGCTCCAAAAAATAGGAGAATGATCCGAATGTGATCGTGGCAGCGAGATCACCGAAGCTAACGAGAATGACTCCAAGAGCTCCAACAAACCGAGGAAACGATCCAGACGAGAGCGAGAAGAGGTATTCTTACAGGTGTAGCGAGAGTTCGACGCATCCAACACCTCCAAAGCAGAGTTATTCATGAACTCAAGAAAGTCATAGGATCACGGGTCCAAGTCCCCCCTCTCACGAGGTCTGTCCGCCACTAAAAGTATGACATTAAAGTCGCCTCCAATGAGCCAAGGAAGTTCAGGGTGCGCAGATCTTGCCGAAGCAAGCTCCTCCCAAAGAGGTGAACCATTGCCCGCACCGGTGGGGCCGTACACAGCTGAGAACAGAAATTGAGTATAATCTACCTTACAATGAAGCACCACGGACAAAGAGTAGTGTGCCTCGACCACACCAACCATCTCCATCAAGTCACCATTCCAACCGACCAAGATGCCACCAGAAGCCTTAGTCGAAGGGACCGCTCTAAATTCTGATAATCTACCCCTAGAGACCACTCTCCATGTGAGCGCGTCCCAAGCCTCTATGTTTGTTTCTTGCAGGAAGACAATATCTGCATGTCACTCGCTAAGAAGTGACCCCACAACCCTTCTCTTCTCTACTTTTCTGAGCCCCCGCACATTCCAAGAAACAACCTTCATTGAGAAACAATGGGGAAAGTCCCCGCCAACACCACACCTACACATCTAGCCACCTTCTCTCTAAAAGATCCCAGACCCTCCATCTCATTTTCAAAGGGTAGCCTTTATTCATTAGCTGCCGACATCCTTTCACAAAATATCGACGACGCGTCCACCAAATTCGCATCCAAACTCAAACAAGCTGGACTCCCTTCTTCAGAGATCAAACCATCTTGCTCTAGTCCCCTGATGAATCCACGATTCATCGCCTTTATTCTTTTATTTTAGCTTCATTTTCTTAGTCAAACACATGTAAATACCCATTAATTTCATAATTTTACCATTTTGCATGCATTTGTTAATATTGCATTTTTAACACTTTTTGTACATAAATAAAAGAATAAAGAAGAAAAGAAAAATAAAAGAAAAATAAAGGATGTAGTTATGCAATAAATACAGACTGACCCAAACCCCGAGAGAAGGTCAAGACTTGACCTGATCGACCAGGAATAAAGTAGGGGGAGATAGGGTCGTTTGTCAGAAAAATCAAAAATATCTTGTAAATACTTTTCATGTATATTTGTACAAAACTTACATTATTTTATTTGTACATAATTTGACCTCAAACTAATTATTTTTGTAAATAAAAGTTGTGAATAAAATTGTGTTGTAAATAATAAAAATATTTGTAAAATAAAATATTGTATATAGTGCAAATAATTACACCCAGAAAAAGCCACAAAGTAATAATTGAAACATCAATTTCGGCTCCACACAAGCTCAAATTGAACCAAACTCACTTCCATCATACTATAAATTAAATTATCTTTCAAATGGCTGTGGTTTCATTATTTTTGGAGTTACGGTTAAAAAGTCGGTTTTCTGGGGTGTTTTGTGCAGTTTTCCTATATATTTGATGAACATATTTATTTATATTTATTTTTATACATAATATATATTGTAAATATTGTTTTCATTAAAAAAATTAATTAAAAAATAATAAAATAAAAATTAAAAAATCTTTTATAAAAATTATTTCCTTATTTGCACCTATGTACATTATATTATATGTATATAATATATGTATACAACTAACTTCCTTAAATAAAAAAGGAACCAAAAAAATAAAATATCTAACTTTAATTAATTAATTTAATTTAATTACGAATTTTGTATTTATATTTAATTATTTAATTCTTTATTTGATTTGATAACTTACCTTTTATGTAAAGATTTGATTTTGTGCCTTAAATAGCCACCATTAAGGTGGCTAATTGATTTTTGGGAATTATTTAGTTTATTTATTTTAATTAATTACGAAATTCGTTTTTAATTAATTATTTATTTTATTTATTCAATTATTTTATTTAATTAACCAATAAACACTTTCCTCATTTGTGAATATCTTCCATTTTTGATTTTCTTCTCTTTTTAATGGGCTCCTCCTCCCTCATTCACACTGGATCAACCTTTGGAGAGAGGAGCCCGACCTCCGAGAAGCTACTCGTCGAAGAAAGGTGCTTAGCCTCCGAGCCGTCCGGTGACAGCGTTCGATCGTCGTCGAGGCCACAATAGCATTTCCAATCTCAAGGTGAGATCCCAACTTTATTTCCTGTTCTTTTTCGTAGGTAATCGTAGTTCTAATTTCTGCTCCTAGTCTATTAGTTGTTAGATCTTTACAAATCACCAAAATTTTCCACCACACTTTGATCCGCCCTCGACACCGATTTGCCATCTCATTTTCTGATCTCATCATTTTCACTTTCTATCCCGCACAATCTTTCACCTCCGACCACGCACGGTGGTCGGAGTCCGTGGATCTATCTCTCATTACGGCAAGATCCGATCGTCTCACATATTCCATTTGTGCATAAATAAAAAGAATAAAAAATTTATCTTTTTGGTTGTTTGTCTCTAATCCTTGTTTTGCAGGTAAAAAAAATAATAAAAAATTTTTTGTCTTATTTCTAACATTTTGTTTTGCAGGAAAATAAAAAAACATATATAAAATAAAAAAATCCTTTCCCTCTTTCTATTGCTATTTACATTTCCTGTATAAAAAAAAGAAAACAAACAAAAAAATATATATACATTTTTTTTGCTTCTAACATTGATGCAGGTCACAGATCAATAAAAACAAAAAAAAATAAAAATTAAAAAAAAATAAAAAAAATCACAAGCAGGTGACGGTGGGTCATCACCCCCACCGCCCCTTGCCGACCTCCCGTCGGCCGCCCACAGCCTAGCGCGGGACCAATCCTGGCGTCAGGCCCAACCGCCAACCAATCCCGCGGCCCCCCTCCTGCTCCGCCTCGAGCGGCGCGGCCCGCGGCCCTGCACCCACCACCGGCAGGCCGCGCTCCCGCGTCCCCTCCTCCAGGCGGCGCCCGTGCGCGGGCCGCACGACCGCATCGCCCGCTTCGCGCCCCTGCGCGGTGCGCGCCCCTCCATCCTCCCAGCGCACCTCTGCCCGTGCGGCGCACCTCCGCGCCTCCAGATCACCGGCGCGCCCAGGCGGCTCCCCCACGCGCAGGCGGCGCGTCGACGCGCGCCTCCTCCTTCTCCAGTTCACGCTCCAGCCGCGCCTTCCAGCGCGCGGAACCCTCGCACGTGCCACCTCCCTTGCAGCCGTAGCCGTCCCCGCTCTCCTCCATCCGCCGGCCCTCTCCTGATCTGATAAGAAGTGGTGGGCGGCGGCTGTGGCTCTCCCTTGTGGAACAAGAAAAGAATAGCGAAAGACCGCTTACATTGAATTTCTTGATTTTCTGAGTGGTTTACAAATTTTTCCGTTGACCGAATTGATCGATTAAGGACAACGATATTGTGATTTATTTTCCACCTTAACCGCATCGGATTTCGTGTCATCAGAATGGCGCCGTTGCCGGGGAGCACGGCTTTGTAGTCATTTTTTCTATCTTATCTCTCTATATCATAATTGCTTTCTGACCTTCTCTCTTTGATTTTTGTGCGAGGTACTGCTTGGACGACTTGGAGTTTACTATTTGGAGGACCCACACAAGAAGAAGAGCAGGGAGGAGAAGAAGATTTTTTATTTGAGAGAACAATTATCTTTTAATAATTTAGGATTCTAAACTTGTGGACTTGGACTTTTCTCGGGGTCTGTTTCGTCAAGTGCCGGTGCACTTGGGGGACCTCACTGCTATTTTCCGTGTTTTTGATTTCACGCCATAACTTACTACTTGATTCTCGCAGTTTTAGCCCCTAGACGTAGGAATTTTGATTGATTGTGACGTAAAATTTCTAAGGCCCAATACCTAATAGAATATCTGTTCCTATAGAACGTAATTGGACCTTACTAAAATTCACTGAAAAAGTTAGTTTAATTGGATTTGAGACCACGTGCCGTGAGGAGTCACATACAGCGCTGGCAGGACCCGTTGTGGCGGGCACCGAGTGACTCTCAAGATCGGACTCCGGACTCGATTCGGTTAGCTAACTATTGTTCTTCACGATCAATAGAAGTTGCTTGTCTAAGGCCGGTTTCTTCGTGCATCATATAGTTAGTTTATATTCTGTCTTTAATTTTATGCGCGGATCATATTGCATGTAGAGTGCTGGAATAAGGTACGCATTTTCTATCTCTGCATGCATCATTGTGTTTGACCGTGCATTGGCTTTTTCGACTTCCTCCCCCTGTTTTTGGACTCAAATCAATCAAAGAGGAAATCAAAAAGCTCGTTAGACGTTATTTTCTGAAAAAAATTCCAAAAAAATAGAAAAACCAAAAATTAAAAAAATGGGACTGCTAATTGAACTTGACCTCTAAAATCAAACGTAATTGATTTACTTCATTGTATTGGGAGAGCAATTCCCTCATTGTTTGCGCTTTTACTCGCTCGCGTACACACTAAGGAGTAGTGCCCAAATCCTATTCAAGCCTCCTAAGTGTTTGTACAACTTTCGTTGATCACCTTAACTCTAAAATTGAAAAGATAAAGGACCGAATCTCACGGTCTTCACTTTGTGTTGAGTTGGTGAACTGGGGGTTTGCTTTGTGTTTTGTATGTCTTTGGTGTGAGTCGGTTACAATCATCTTCCTTTATCATTAGCAGTCACCTTCTGTCTCTAACCCACCCTCCCTCCCTTCTATCTCTCTCTTCGTTCCTGCCTTTTCTTTCTTTCACTCCCTTCTATCCCTCCATCCCTCCCTTCAGTTTCCTCTCATCACGATGGGCCACTTTCCATTCCAGTCGAATTTTACGGCTTCTTCATTTCACGCCCATCACTCACGTTCACTCTCTCGAGAGGTCGGAACCCCATCCGACTTCTCCTCTTCTACCTACCCACCCTCCCATTTGGGACGTGCTGTGAGTGACACCCACAAAGACCAGATTGACCAAACACGAGACATGGGTGTTCACATTACTGAGATGAGAGTGCATCCCATAGGCAATCGAATGGGGCAGTTGCAAGCTTTAGATGACTTGTATCCTAGGACATTGAATGAGTACACAGATCATGAAGTCCAGTCCGCTTCTACCTTGAGACCCTTTGTTCTGGATTTAGAGTTAATTGATCTACTGCCTAAGTTTTTTGGGGAAATGCACGAGGAACCTTATTTGCATATTGATGAATTTGAGGATTTTTGTGTATCACGATCATATTTGGATATCACTTCTGAGGACATGATGCTGATTACCTTCCCATTTACACTTCAGAGTAGAGCCAAGAGTTGGCATAGACGATTGGGAAGGAAGATTGCTACATGGGGAGATTTACGATCATTATTTTTGAAGAAATTTTACCCCCCAGTGTAGAGCAGAGATGATGCGGTCATGTATTCGTGAATTTTCTGTTAACCCCCAAAGGTCGTTGAGAGATTCATGGTTGAGGTTACGAGAACTTTTGAGACGATTTCCAGATCATGGATTTTCGATGACTGACCTTATCCATATCGCCATGAGGGGGAGGACCGCAGAGCAAATATCATATGTCATTACCTCGTGTAGTGGTTCACACCATTGTCCCGACTTGGATTTTGTTGAGACCATCTTGGATACACTTTCTGATCTTGCATATACACCAGATGATTTATTTGGGACAACACATGACGGAGAGATGACAACTGTTGAGTGTGTGACACACCATGCTGATCTTGATAGCACACACAAATCAGAGGATATGGATGCTACTACTTCTCATTTGATGGATGTGTTGCCTACTGTTGTGAGTTCCCAGAGCCGGACATTGGTTGATGACCAATTGGATTTACAATCAGATTTTGAGCCAGTCCCGCTCTATCACGTAGAAGATTCGTCGATTCTAGATCTGCTAGGATCCCAAGAGATAGAGGAGGAACCCACATCTCAGCCATCCTCTGATTCTTTCCAGTATCCATACATAGTTGATACAGTGTCTTGTCTTCAGGAGATCTTCTCAGATTCGGAGATACATTTGGATTCATCTCAGCATAGAGAGTTTGATGAGGGACCGAATTTGGATTTTACAGAACTTGATAGTCCCGTACTTGAGCCATGTGTCCTCCCATTTGATGAGGTCGATACATTTTTAGAGGACATGACATTTGACAGCGTTGATCCCAACTTCCCTGATGATTCGGCATTACTCCCTGAGGGTTATCTGCGGGAGGATGCCATGGACCATATAAACTCGGTTTCACTTTCTGGGAGTGCATCCGATCTGTCGGATCACGAGACCGAGTATTTTGATATTTCTGATAATGAATTTGATGATTCTCTCCTCGACGACCCTCGCGAGGATGACCCGATCTTTGAGGTATTCGATGATTTCACTGATTTGTCTACATTCCATGCATCAGATATCTGCCTTTATAGTGAGTCTCCAGATCATGATCTTCCATATCTATTTGAGACGGTGATTGACGTGGAGGATTCACTGACTGATCCTTCTTTCTCCACGTTTGACTTCTTCGGTTCTGCCCTTTCACTCCATACAGATCTTGAGCCGACGATTTCTTTTGTGCTACCGGAGCCTGACTTCATCTGCACATATCTTTACCCGGTAGCAAACACCCGCTTGACTGTTTATCTGGGTGTTATCATTTACTCTCTTACTCTGTTGACCTCGTTGTTGTTCTCCCACCGAGACTGCAACGACAGTACGGTATTCCGCCTGACGGATGCCGTCTTGAACCTCGATACGGCGTTGTCCTAGCATTTGCGCCCAGCTAGGGGCGTAAAACTCTAGCGCTCGTTGAGAGGCACCTCAACAATGATCACATCTGTATAGATCCATCTGTCCATATCATACATTCTTTATTTCTCACACCCCATCTCCATCGCATGATCATTCCATACTTAGGGTGTACTTTACCCTAAGTATAGGGGGTGTCCGACTTGTGATTATTCGTTTGAATCTTTTTACCTCTGTTTTGTTGCCTATACTTAGGGATATTTTACCCTAAGTATAGGGGAGGTAGACTCTGTATATTCTCTCCTCGGTTTTCCCCTTGTGTACAGTCTGATATACTTAGGATTAATTGATCCTAAGTATAGGGGGATCATCGACCTCTATTGATTTATTCTTTTATTCGTCGTTGTAGTATACCATTCTTTTCACTTTTCTATACGTGGCACGAGTTATGTCTTTCTTTTCAGCTCTTTGATCACTATGAGGACATAGTTCGAGCTATGTATAGGGGGTGTCGTATATATTGTATATATACTTTAGCCATAACTCGTACTTTCATATTTTTAATATGGCTAAAATACTGTGTAAATATTAAAAAAAAAGAGATGCATAAATTTCCTCAAATTTTTCCTTGTACATACTGGCTAATAAGTCAGGTTAAAATATTTTGAAAAATATTTTGAAAGTAGTTGAAAATCTATTTGAAAAATCTTTTGAAAACTATTTGAAAAATGTTTGAAAAATATTTTCAACCTTTGTAAAGATATTGTGGATGTAAAAAAAATTTTCTTTATGTGAAATAAAATGATTTTGTTAAAACTATTTGCAAATGTTTGGAAAAATGGTTGAAAAATTATATTGAAAATCTATATATACTATTTGAAAAATGTTTGCCAAATAGTTTTCAAATGTGTGTAAATATTTGTAAAATTGTGTGCAAAATTATTTTGGACTATAGTTTTCAAAATTATTTGTAAAATTATTTTCAAATAAATTTGAGGAATATATGCATCACAAAAAAAAGAAATAAAAAAAATCTAAAAAACCAACTAAGTATATGCTTGTATAAATTACTCAAGTTGTAAATCCTATCTCATGACTCTTGTAATTAATTGACTCACTCCTTTGTAAATATGTGCATATAATCCCTAACCTTTATCTTTAAAAAAATTGTATAGACTTGTATATATTTCTAACTATTTGCAAAAAAAACTTTTGCATGTGCATCATTTTCAAAAATCCATAAAAATTTCAAATTTTGAAAATTGTTTCACAAAAGATTTTGTTTTCTCTATGCATTGTACATATTTTCTTGCATTGGCATGTGCATTTTTCAGGATAGTCTTGATAATTAAACTAAGTTGAATAAATTTGAAGAATGGAGCTTAGTTGGACCTTAATCCACTTAATTTCAGAGGAACCTTATAAGATGTGGAGTTAAGACTTTTCAGGTCCTAGTGACTTAATTCTTTGGGTCCACACGACTATGTTCACATGTAATCTTGATGAGTCTCAGTAGAATATTTAACAACACACGCATGATTCTTTCAGGCCGTGGCTTACCTTGGACAATGCACTTTACACGTAGCTCTTCATGGAGGAGGTGGTGAGGAGGCAATTTCCTTTGGCTTGGGGGTAGCATATGAGGGTAGTACTTCTGGCGGAACCTCTCTTCTTCTTCTAGTGATGGAAGTGCGTCTCAACTTGGTCTAGTGGTGATGAAGTCTAAAGACAAAAGTTGTGGGTTGCAATAAAGCTTCAAAAGAGGGATAGTCTACTGGCTCAAGAGGAAAATTTCTTGTATATATGCTGCACCATGTAGATATGTTGTACAGATGCACTTGAAAAAAAAAGAAAAAAAAAGCAAAAAGCAAAAAGAACTCCAAAAAAGTGGTGGGTCTGATAGAAAATGATAATCCCACCGGAGTATGTATATAGTGCAAATAAGCAAAAGCTTAAAGACTCATGGATTCCATCTCATGAAGCTTGCAGCGGGAGACTTAGCTACACTGGTTGAGCTCCCAAAATTCTATACCTCTTATTCCCCCTCTTCCTGAGCCGGTTGCACTTGAACTTAGAAGGGAATACCCCGCTTCTCGAGAAAGAGTTGCTAGACCGGGGGATTAGAGTTACCTTGTTGATAGAGGCTGTTTCTTTGTTACTTCTGAGATGAGGAGCTATATTCACTTACACCGTACAAGTAAGATTTCATAGTCCTAAGAATTTGTGTATGTAGACTTGTTCTGATCTGACTGTTGAGGAGACCTGAATAGGGAGTCTTGTGGAACTTAGAGGCTGTTAGGTTTTAAATCCACATCCCATTAAGGTTCCGACACACTAATAAATCCAAAGGTCCGACAGAGCTTCAGACTACATTTTTATGAAGATAAGCTTTAAAAAGTCAACATTATTCTAACTTCTTTCCTTTTTCTTTTCTTTATTTTTGTTTTCACTTATTTTTCAAATAAGTGTTTGCTAAGGGACTAGCAAAGGTAAAGTATAGGGGAATGATGAATCCACGATTCATCGCCTTTATTCTTTTATTTTAGCTTCATTTTCTTAGTCAAACACATGTAAATACCCATTAATTTCATAATTTTACCATTTGCATGCATTTGTTAATATTGCATTTTTAACACTTTTTGTACATAAATAAAAGAATAAAGAAGAAAAGAAAAATAAAAGAAAAATAAAGGATGTAGTTATGCAATAAATACAGACTGACCCAAACCCCGAGAGAAGGTCCAAGACTTGACCTGATCGACCAGGAATAAAGTAGGGGGAGATAGGGTCGTTTGTCAGAAAAATCAAAAATATCTTGTAAATACTTTTCATGTATATTTGTACAAAACTTACATTATTTTATTTGTACATAATTTGACCTCAAACTAATTATTTTTGTAAATAAAGTTGTGAATAAAATTGTGTTGTAAATAATAAAAATATTTGTAAAATAAAATATTGTATATAGTGCAAATAATTACACCCAGAAAAAGCCACAAAGTAATAATTGAAACGTCAATTCCGGCTCCACACAAGCTCAAATTGAACCAAACTCACTTCCATCATACTATAAATTAAATTATCTTTCAAATGGCTGTGGTTTCATTATTTTTGGAGTTACGGTTAAAAAGTCGGTTTTCTGGGGGTGTTTTGTGCAGTTTTCCTATATATTTGATGAACATATTTATTTATATTTATTTTTATACATAATATATATTGTAAATATTTGTTTTCATTAAAAAAATTTAATTAAAAAATAATAAAATAAAAATTAAAAAATCTTTTATAAAAATTATTTCCTTATTTGCACCTATGTACATTATATTATATGTATATAATATAGTATACAACTAACTTCCTTAAATAAAAAAGGCACCAAAAAAATAAAATATCTAACTTTAATTAATTAATTTAATTTAATTACGAATTTTGTATTTATATTTAATTATTTAATTCTTTATTTGATTTGATAACTTACCTTTTATGTAAAGATTTGATTTTGTGCCTTAAATAGCCACCATTAAGGTGGCTAATTGATTTTTGGGAATTATTTAGTTTATTTATTTTAATTAATTACGAAATTCGTTTTTAATTAATTATTTATTTTATTTATTCAATTATTTTATTTAATTAACCAATAAACACTTTCCTCATTTGTGAATATCTTCCATTTTTGATTTTCTTCTCTTTTTAATGGGCTCCTCCTCCCTCATTCACACTTGATCGATCTTTGGCGGAGAGGAGCCCGGTTTCCGAGAGTTATCTTGTTGAAGAGGGTCCTAGCCTCCGATCAGTCGGTGACAGAGATTTGTGCTTCGTCGAGGCCATCATGGCTTGTCCGATCCCCGAGGTGAGATCCGCTTTTACCTGTCTTTTTCCCTAGGTAATTGTAGATTTAGATTTTTATGTAGGAGTAGGGAGTAGTTTTAGATTAAAATCCAAAACGTTTATCCACATAATTCGCCTCCGACATCGATTTTCATCTCATCTCGCTATCCCTCCATATTCACGTTCTACCTTACACGACCTGTCACCTCCGACCACGCACGGTGGTCGGAGTCTAGGATCTATCTTCCATTTCGCGCAAGATCCTCCCAGTCACCGTTCCCATTTTTGTGTATAAATAAAAAAACAATATAAAATTGTTTTTCCTGTTTGTCTCACATCTATTTTTGCAGGAAAATACAAAAAAATTACTTTTTTATCTCTAACCCTTGTTTTGTAGGATAAAAAAGAATAACTAATAAAAAAATCATTTGTTTTCTTTATCTAACATCTATTTTGCAGGAATAAATAACAAAAACAAAAAAAATATATAATAGTTTGTTTTTATTTCTAATGTTTGTTTTACAGGGAAATCAAAATAAAAATTAAAAAAAATCTTCTCCTTTTACACTTACTGATTACCTTGCTGTTTACATTATAAAAATATCCTCTAACAATTTTTTTTGCAGATAACAAATAAAAAATAAAAAAACAACAACAAAAAAAAAGATTTCTGTTTACCGTTATGCTTACAGATTTAAAATAAAAAAAATAAAAAAAACAAAAGTAAAAAAAAACCAGCAGCAGGGTCGCAACCCCCTGCCGCCCACGCCCTTCCTCCAAGGCGGTGAAGGCCCAGCTCCGCCGTGAACCTCCTCCGCACGCGCATTAGCCGCCCTCCGCCCAGGCGCGCCCTCGCGTGCCCTGCTCCAGCCGGACCTTCGGCCCCCGCCGCCGGTGCCCGCGGCCCTGCACCCACCACCGGCAGGCCGCGCTCCGCGTCCCCTCCAACGCCGCGGTGCTGTCACGCCCCCTCCTCCACCTCAAAGCCCGCGCCGACGCGTGGCGCCACCTCCACCGACCTCGAGCGGGCGGCGGCGCGCCCTCCTGTGCCGTCCCGCGGCCTCCTTCGCGGAGGACTCAACCTCCAGAACCGCCCGCGCCGCCCTTGCGTCCCCCACCAGGCGCCGCGAGTGCCGTGCTCCAGCAGCCGCTGCCGCGCGGCGGTACGACACCTCCTCTCCTCCAGCGGACCTCCGTCCCCGCGCGCCTTCAGATCCGCCATCTCCCATAGGCGGCGGCGGCTCCCATGTGAATGAACGAAGAAGAAGAACAGGAAGCCCTAGGGATTTGGCTTTTGAATAAAAAAAAGAGGGCAAATTGCAAGTCAGCCTTGGAGGATTCTTATAATTACAAAAACGGTCCCCTACCACCTCCAAGGCACATGCCGCACATGTGAA